>JAJOZX010009349.1:0-57500 GCA_023014485.1 Bathynomus jamesi
AACAAACACATTTTAATGTCAGTTTTACATATTTCTGCAAAGAAATACCTGATGCTCAATAGACCAATCACGAGAAGGTAGAACTGTATGCTACATGTTTCCGGAAAAAGCCAGAGGGAGGCATGTTCGTGAAATAACTGACATGCCTCCCTCTGGCTTATCCGGAACATGTAACAATAGCAATTCCACCTTCTCTTGATTGGTATACTACACCATCGGGTATTTTCCTTTCATGAAATAGGTAAAACTGACATTAGAAATGCGTTTGTTTCACTTTAAAAATATAATGTCTATTTTTCCCGATGAGTCCAGACTTCCGGGACACCCTGTATATAGTCGCTATTTGGGCAGTTGTGAAAAATTTCCACCACTATAAAGACAACAGTATTTTTTTTATTCTTAATAATTATATAAACCTTATCATAGAGAATTCATTAATTACAAAAGTTTCTCAGTCAAAATTAATTAATTAGTTTTTGTAAGCTAAAAACAGTCAATACTAATGTTATAATTTGCACAGACGCAATTTGCGCAGGCACAATATACGCATTTGAAAAGATAATAATAATAATAATAATAATAATAATAATAATAATATCAATAATAATAATAATAATAATAATAATAATAATGCACTATTTCAATTTCATTCTAAATTTCCTCAAGTATTTAGTAATGATAAACTTTGAATGCAAGAGATCATTGCATTAGTTTCTCTTCCTTGTGATTAAACTGTCATTCATCAGAAAGAGTCTTCCAAAAATTTCTCCCTAATGGGAATACATTAATTAATTACATTAACGTGATTTGAACTGAAGGGGGGACGACAGTTTGAACATTTATAAGAGCGTTCCATAATAAGTGTACAGTATTTCCCTTCGGTTATACAAACTTTCCGGACACGAAATTTCAGTTTTTTTTTCAATGTACGAAAGAATTATATTGTAGGGATTAAAAGAAGGTGTAATTTTATACCTATTAATTATTAATTAATTAATTAATTAAAAAGAATTTTCATATTTTGTTTCAGTTCAGAAAATACTAAACTAATTATAATGAAATTGACTCGTTGTGCAATAACCGTACAAACACACACGCAGGCTCCTGCATATGTACACACATTCTCTCTCTCTCTCTCTCTCTCTCTCTCTCTCTCTTCTCTCTCTCTCTCTCTCTCTCAATCCATTGGACTGATGATGTAGGAATTTGGTAGAGCCCAATACAAAGGTCGAGACCACCGAATGGAAGCTCGCTATCTGAATAGATCATTAGATAGATAAAGTGAGAACGCTTTAGACATTACAACAAGTATTTCATTAACAATTTGATCACTCATTTCCTCAATCATTATCAGAGAAAAAAAAAGCAGTAACTCAACCATGAAAGGTTGAATAGATATACTAAAAGCAATGAACGAAATTAACTCCCTGCTAAACAGGAACTAAAGGACAATGAGTCCTTTAGTCTCGTTCCGTTAAGCAAGGAATAAATTAAAACTGATCGGTTTAGTTAAACGTTCCTTTGAAACGTTTCAGAACGTGAAATTGACTGATGAAGTCATAGTTTGGTTGGCAATGTTATTAAATAACGCGATAACTGCTTTGTTGATGAATAAATAATAGTTAATATTAATAGTTAATAGTTAACTAACAGTTAATAGTTAGTTAATTAAAGGTTAATAGGTTATTTGTTATGGATATGTTCAAAATTAATATATATATATATATATATATTCCTGGAGTAAAATTTTAAATAAATATGTATAAAATACAGAGGGATGACAAAAGTAAATAGACACTTTTATTATTATTATTATTATTATTATTATCATTATTATTATTACTATTATAAAAGTCAGTAATTAATAAATTTATCGAACCAATAAACGCAAATGAAAATTAATTAAATTAATTCGTTATAATGGATTGACAAAAACAAAAGTGTCTATTTACTTTTGTCAACCCTCTCTGTATATTGCAAAATCGACACAATAGCGTTTGAACACCCTTCCTATTATTATTTTTTTTTTATTTATTTTAAATTTGGAAACTAAAAATATTTAATTTAACGATGTTTTCTTATCAAGGCTTTGAAGGTTATTTTTAAATTAGAGGTATTTCCCGTCAGGGTTTTTTTTATTTGTGATTTCTGGAAAGGTTAAGCTAAAAAATTACAAATGAATTTCTCAACTAATTTATATAGTGACCAGTAAAAAAGGGGGAGCTATTGAAGAATAGGGACCCCAGCCTTCTTTAGTTGGGCTTATAAGGCTAACTAACGAAAATATCACGACCTAACCTAACCAGTCGTTAGTTAATTGTACGTCCTTGACGATTGGTTAGGTTAGGTCATGATATTTTCGTTAGTTAGCCTTATAAAGCTAACTAAAGAAGGTTGGGGTCCCTATTCTTTAATAGCTCCAAAAAGGGTAACTGAAAACGTTCTCTACTGACAAATAAAGAACTTTCAAATAGTAAAAACTATTTTTATACATTTCCGGCCAGAGGTTTTCTCCGCATTGCGTAAAACTGTCTGATAGAATAAAAAACAAAAAAAAAACGCATAAAATGACGAGATAAGTGTTAAAAAAGTGGTTCTAACTATAACTCTTTTTTTTTATTAAGATGTCGTAAAATACTAATATTACCTGTAATTACCCGCAATTACCTTCAAATAAATATTATAATCTCTCAATCTATTTTCACACTAAGAAAAACAAAGATCTTCGTAAATGAAGGTATATTTCGAAATATCATAAAAAGCTCTAACTAATAATTAATTTTTTAATGCTTTCGGCGATGAAAAAAATTTGAAAATGGTGTGAATTCGTTTTAGTAAAAGAATGTTTCGTTCGGAGATGAATCAAAGCGCATTCTACAAATTTACACCAACATTCTCACGGAAAAAATAGGTTAATAGCTGGTCGAAATAATGAATATACAGGGTGTTTCAAAAAAAAATGTTATCACTTATATGGCGCTAATATGTCATTGCTTATCATTTACAATTTGTGTGTTCTTTTTCGGTTTATTTAAGTATTTGTGTGTTTATTTCCTTGGTTTTTAATAGTAATGTCGTGTTTTTTCAGGGATTGTGTGAGTACTTAATGAGTGAACCCCATTCGATGGAAATGTGTTTCAAAGCAGTTACCAAGGCATTTCGATGAATCAGAACTTGTGTTGATATTCACGGCGAGCATGTTGAAATCCATGGATAAATATATAAACAATAAATACACAGTATTGAAATATATTTTTTGAAGCACCCTATACTAAGGGGTAACATTTTTATGAAGAACCCTGTACAAATATCTATACAGTATATATATATATATATATAATAAAAGAACGTGTGTGTGTGTGTGTGTGTGTGTCTGTCTGTCTGTTCCAGCCATAACTCCAAAATGGAAGCAGTTACAAACCTGAAACTTCACACACATATATTGATTAGGTCCCCAGGTTGTGCACCTGGGTGTTAATAAATTAAATAATTAAAATTACTGGGCCCGAAGGCCCCAGCACCGCGATTAAACTACAGAAAAGAACGCAGCCGTGAAAATTTTGAGCTTCACATTGTGTCAAGATTCCTGAATCTTAAGATTTTCGTAACTAATTATTTGGTCAATAAAACTATAGAAAAGAACACAGTCATGAAAATCTTGAGCTTCACATATAAATAAAACTAGCGGAGCGACCCAGCGTTGCCGTGGTGGATGTTCAACGCTATATATATATATATATATTATATATATATATATATGCATATAACTGCAATGACCGCGCAGTATATAATGAATAGAAACGACATAAGTGTTAAGGAACGTTTTCTGCACACGAGGAGGAAGAGATAACGAACAATGAAAAATGAGGCGAACCGCCCGGGAATCGAACCCAGGGCCTTCCAATTGCCGGTTGGATGCTTCTACCATTATGCTACGGGACCTCACTCAATCACAAATCGAAATTCTCCCACATAGGGCAGAAACCAATGCCCTGAGAGGGCACCCTCGCAAATCGTGAATATGCGCATATAACTGCAATGACCGCGCAGTATATAAATGAATAGAAACGACATAAGTGTTAAGGAACGTTTCTGCACACGAGGAGGAGAGATAACGAACAATGAAAAATGAGGCGAACCGCCCGGGAATCGAACCCGGGCCTTCCAATTGCCGGTTGGATGCTCTACCATTATGCTACGGACCTCACTCAATCACAATCGAAATTCTCCCCATAGGGCAGAAACCAATGCCTGAGAGGGCACCCTCGCAAATCGTGAATATGCGCATATAACTGCCTATGTGGGAGAATTTCGATTTGTGATTGAGTGAGGTCCGTAGCATAATGGTAGAGCATCCAACCGGCAATTGGAAGGCCCTGGGTTCGATTCCCGGGCGGTTCGCCTCATTTTCATTGTTCGTTATCTCTCCTCCTCGTGTGCAGAAACGTTCCTTAACACTTATGTCGTTTCTATTCATTTATATACTGCGCGGTCATTGCAGTTATATGCGCATATTCACGATTTGCGAGGGTGCCCTCTCAGGGCATTGGTTTCTGCCCTATGTGGGAGAATTTCGATTTGTGATTGAGTGAGGTCCGTAGCATAATGGTAGAGCATCCAACCGGCAATTGGAAGGCCCTGGGTTCGATTCCCGGGCGGTTCGCCTCATTTTTCATTGTTCGTTATCTCTCCTCCTCGTGTGCAGAAACGTTCCTTAACACTTATGTCGTTTCTATTCATATATATATATATATATGAAAATTATTTCACGAAAGTAACACGTTAGGTTAGGTCAACTGAATGCCGGTTAGGTTAATTGAATGCCTGGGTAGGTTAATTGAATGCCCGGGTAGGTTAATTGTACGCCCTTGACGATTGGTTAGGTTAAGTCGTGATATTTTCGTTAGCTTATAGCGTTCAACATCCACCCTGGCAACGCCGGGTCTCTCCGCTAGTATATATATAAAATGTTAAAAGTTAAATGAGATTAGCTGTAGGTTTATAAAGAAAATATAAAGAATATATATATATATATATATATATATATATATATATATATAATATACATATACGGGGTGATTCAAAACTGTTGCCTCATAAATAAATATACAATGAATACCTATGAGTCAGGGCTTTTGAATCATATATATATATTATATATATAATATATATATATATATATATATATATATAAGTAGAAATCATTCATATATCAAAATATAAAATTATCCTAATTGTAAACTGTGTATAATAATTATTAGTAATTGGATGTTATTTTTGAACATATGAAATTTGATCATTACAAAGGAACTCATTAAATTACGAATAATTTAAACATAAAAGCAAAAATAATTGATAAATTTATGATTTCTTCGATGTAACGTGAATGACATTATTTTTAGAGAAATTACCAATAATTGCTATAATAAACGTACAATTAATTTTACACTATATATATATATATATATATATATATATATATATATATATATATAGAGAGAGAGAGAGAGAGAGAGAGAGAGAGAGAGAGAGAGAGAGAGAGAGAGAGAGAGAGAGAGAGAGGATTGACAAAAGTAAATATACGCCACAATAATTGTCGTCAAGAATGAATGGCAAAGCTCATCACTGGAATGCCAGAACGCAAGGCTCGGGAGAGAAATCACCACCCTTGCTGCTGCTTTTAATTCCGGGGGGGGGCGTTTTTTTCCCTCGATCACCTCCTTCTTTATCTTCCAGCCCGGACCCTGGTACTTTGCCACTTCACGCACCGCCCCCCCCCCCCACCCACCCAACTCCCGGGCCTTGCCCGAACGTGAGACAACTTTACATAATGGAAAATGGAAAGCAATACGAATCTAATTATATTGATCCAATAACTCTTTTATTATTTACTAGCGATTATTATCAAATGAAAAGCTATGCAAAGACTAAAGCTGTCTATTTACTTTTGTCAACCCTATAAATGTAATATAAATATAATATAAATGAAATTTTGCCTGAAGAGTCTTTATACTAACCTAAAACTTCGAGCCAAACTGTATGCCTCATCGGGGGTGTAGTAGAGACCT
The DNA here is from genome assembly GCA_023014485.1 of Bathynomus jamesi. Classification (NCBI taxonomy): domain Eukaryota; kingdom Metazoa; phylum Arthropoda; class Malacostraca; order Isopoda; family Cirolanidae; genus Bathynomus; species Bathynomus jamesi. The sequence continues at coordinate 6,069 of JAJOZX010009349.1, forward strand.
GGCACTCATAGGCACCTTCATCCCGATGCTGCAGGTAATGAATCTTGAGGAGCCAATCGTCAGAACCCGTTTGATGAACGGCTTTGAACCGATCGTCGCTCGTGTAGGTAAATCGGCCTACTGTCAAAAGGTGAAGATCTCTCGCTCTCATCCACGACACCTGTGTAAGACAGGTAATCTTATACCAGCTATTATATATATATATATATATATATATATATATATATATACACACACACACGATTATTTTTATTACATATTTACTGTACAAAATACTGTAAAATGTACAGTTCCTATATATTTGTCTGAAGGTATTACAATACTACAGAGGATTAAAATTTAATATTTTTCATCCGGTTGAAGCTTGATTTATTAAAAATGGATTATTTTAGTTTTAATTTTAATTTGAAAAAGATTAAAAACCAAATCGTGAACGAAAATGAAAAAATATTATTCTCTCTCTCTCTCTCTCTCTCTCTCTCTCTCTCTTATACTGTATATATATATATATATATATATATATATATATATATATATATATATATATATATAAAAGCCGAAGGCGCGGCTTGTTACTAAAAATAATTTTGAACTGATTAAGTGATTAAGTGAACCTTGCATTTTATATATATATATATATAGATATATGTGTGTGTGTGTGTGCGTGTGTGCGCAAAGAAGCCAGTCCCACGTGGAATGTTTATTAATTCGCTAAATGTTCAAACTGTAAGCCGTGAAGCCACTTACGTAATTCACTTCTCTTGCATAAACTACTTAGAACACTAAGCAATATTTGATTAGAGACGTTGGTAATCTCCTAGCGAATGTTTATTTTTAGTTCTTGAAGATATATGGCCGTGACTTGAAAAACAGGTTTCGTGTGACTCCACAAAAATTAAAAAAGAGATCACTGGTGAGAGGTCTAGAGGACGAAGAGGTCATTCGCAGCATAAAAAAAAGTAACGTTTTTTAACATTTTAACCCTTTAACGCCGACCGTTGCCTTATGGCAACATGAATTTGACAATTGATTTTAAGCCTTACTATCTGGATATTAGAGGTTATTTTGGCTTGAACAGTACGAAAATTTTAAAATTAAAATTTCATAATTCAGGCATGACAAGGTTACATTGTAACTTAAATCAGTTCACTTAATCACTTAATCAGTTCAAAATTATTTTTAGTAACAAGCCGCGCCTTCGGCTCCCTACCCTACGGGTAGGACTTTTGATCACTTACTGATCTACTGCCACTGAAAGAGACATTAGCTCCACCCACTTTATGCGAGTCAGCCAATCATAACAGGGGACTGAGCGAAAGATATATTTGTTTCTCCTCTCAAAACCGTGCAAAGTTTTTTATTTATAGATAGATAAGGTTTTTTATTAACAAAATATTTATGGTGTGTGTATATATATATATATATAGTTAAATGTACAATGACCGTACTGAAATATATAAGTTAGTGATATATAACTGATGGATCAATTTTACCAGGAAGCAACTTCCCCTCAAAAAGTTTCATAAACAAGTGGCCCAGAGTGGCAGAGGGAGGAGAACCAATACTGAGTCCCCTCCTTCTGCCTTAAAAGGAACTATGAAATAAATAATAGGAATGTGATAGATCCCATATCAAGAATTTTTCGGATTTTATTAACAAAATTTCTAATACAGACTCGCTAAATAAGCGTCTAATTTGCTTTGATGTTGTTTCCTTATTTGCTAAAGTTACTTTAAACTTTTTAATTAATATCTTCCTGAAATGTATATTTATACGTACGTACCTAACTCGCTTTTCATTGATTTAATAGAACTGTGTCTATTATGATACATTCGTACTTTTTATTTGTTGGTTCCTTTATAGGCAGAAGGAAGGCCTTTGTTTGGGTTCTCCTCTCTCTCTCTCTCTCTCTCTCTCCTCTCTCTCTCTCTCTCTCTCTCTCTCTCTCTACCACTCTGAGCAATTTATTTATGAAGCTTTTTGAGCGGAAGTTTCTCCCTGGTGTAATTGACCCCTCAGTTAAATGGTATCGCTATGTCGACGTTGTGTTTGTTGTCCTTTAAAAGGGTTTATATCCTCTCTCGATTTAAAAAAAATTGAGTGACAATTTCCTTTATATATATATATATATATATATATATATATATATATATATATATATATATTAGTTATACGCTCAACTCAAAATAAACCTTTACTTAATGGTTTTAGACAAAATACACATCCGAGTGCATACGTACATTCGTTTTCTTCTCACTCCTCCACAAAGAGGGGGGAGGGTATCTTAATCGGCTTGTTTCTTCGTGCCTTTAGGATTTGTAGTCTCAATTTTTCGGACAATGAGATTAAATTTATCAAGGCTGTTTCCGCTAAATTGCGTTATCCCCTTGCCTTTGTAAACACGGCTTTTAAACTTAATAAGAAAAGATTTAACAGTGATGCTCCTCAAATATCTCGTGAACAAAAAAGTACTTTAGTTTTACCTACCGAATCTGATTTGACAAGAGAATAGTTAAGTAATTCTACTAATGTAGAAGTAAATAAATGTAGGGACCTTTTCCAGTTTGTGTACCGTTTTTCATATAATTTATTTTTGCTACTTTTCAGATCAAAAATGAGTGATCAAAAATGAGTTCTTGATAACCTAACCTAACCTAACCTAACGTAACGTAACCTAACCTACATTATAACTTTCGTCACTTGGGCACAGGATGTTTACTATGCTGTATGTAATGTACTGTAGAAAACGGTACATAAACTGGAAAACGTCCAAATGTAGATAGTAAGTTGTACTATTAGAAATTTCCTTCGTAACGACAAACCTAAATTTGTCCTTAATAATAGTGATAGTAATAGTTTATAAAATTCCATGTAAAAACTGCCACAAAGTTTACGTTGGAAGAAACTAATAATTTTGCTGACAGAATTTATAAACATAAATACAGTTTTCGAACCGGCGACTCTAATTCGGCCTTACATAGTATAGAACTATCTCACATCATTTTATTGATACTAATTATTAATATTAATTATTATTAATTAATTTCGCCCTGCATTTGCGCATAAAGGACAAAAATAAAAAGAAAATGACCGAATTCTTTGTAATTGAAAATGTTAATAATTTTAACAATGGCAGGGGTAGTTTTTACACCGATCTATTTTTTAAAATTAAATTTTTGCCAGAGACGCTCTTTTTAAATCTTTTTTGCACCACTTTTATCTGCCAGATGTATGAGGTTCACGTGCCGTTAGTTTCCTGTAACTTTTATTTCATGTTCGTCTTCTTAACCTGAACGAGGAGTAGATCTCCTCCAAAGGTTTCGTAATTTTCAAGGCTTTTATTTTTTATTTTGGATTTTGGATTTCTAACTTATATATATATATATATATATATATGTTTCTCAGGGGACCATTCTGAGTTGAGCATATATGTGTACACACCACACACACACACACACACACACACACACACATATATAATATATACATAGACACAGTATATATATATAAAACGTATAGAAATTGTATATAAAGTGCATTGCACCTAATTCGTTAAAATTATGAGGCAAATTAGACCTCTTGTATTGCTTATTAAACAAGAAACCAGTTTCTTTTTATTTATTTTGTCGACAGAAAAGATTTAATTACAAGAAAATTTGGCTTTTCACGAGCTTCACATTGTTTACCTTAAGCATAATTGGTAAATTCGGGTCTATATTACATTGTTTACACTCTACTTAAAGTTTCCTCAGAAGGATCGAATCTAGTTTTAGTTTAATTCCAATTTCATTATTCATAATTGCTTTTGCAGAGCCTCTGCGCACTTTTATAATTATAATGTGTGTGTGTGTGTGTGTGTGTGTGTGTGTGTGTGTGTGTGTGTGTGAGAGAGAGAGAGAGAGAGAGAGAGAGACAGACAGACAGATAGACAGAAGACAGAAAGTTAATGAAATATACTTGCATACAATAACACTATAAATAGAACAAAAACTTAAGTGGAAACGTTATCTCTTTGTCCGCATTTCAGTTCAATTGGACTGAATGATTCCGTAATAAATCTAACAAGGAATTAATTTCTCTAGTCTTAAGTATTAATTTGCATTTCATATTCAACGCTTCAAAGGTTCAAACTTCTTTATGCTTTTGATCCATTGTAAATTTCGTCTTTCTTCTCAACAAAATGACATATCAGTTTTCATATTTCATTATAATTTAAATATGATGAAGTAGCTCATAATTTAAGGCAAAGAAGCGTAAAGCGTAGAAAAAAAGTGCTTATAATGAAACAAAATACGGACGAAGAAGTACATTAGAAACAAGAACATAAAATTTGTGTTCAATTCTCTTTACACAAAATAATTAAAACATTAATTGTCTATTGTCTTTATGGATCTTTCCGGTTTGACGGCCTGTAATATTTTTTAACATTACTTGTTTTTTATTGTCCAGTTTTAATGGAGGATTTCAAAATTAACATTCATATTTTAGAGAAACAAATAGTGAGGCATTTATACATTTTAGTTTAGAGAATATCATATACGCTTCAAGATTCCAAAATCCCTGAAAGTTTTAGGTTAACTGTACGCTGATGACGATTGTTAGGTTAAGTCGTGATATTTTCGTTTGTTTTGACAGTAAGCTAACGAAAATATCATGACTTAAGCTAACCAATCGTCAAGGGCGTACAGTTGACCTAACCTGGCATTTTGTTAACGGAACTGGGCATTCAGTTAACCTAACCAGTTGGTAGAGTCTAGAATTTGACGGTCCCTTAGCCATGACTCGTTTTTTTCTGCCGGCCGTCAAACCAAAAAGATCCCAATACAGTTTAAAAATATATATTTTAAATTTGTTAAACTGCATATAACTGCCTCACTATTTCTTTCTCTAAAACATGAATGTTATTTTTGAAATCCTCGATTAAAACTGGACAATTAAAAAACAAGTAATGTTAAAAAATATTACAGGCCGTCAAACCGAAAAGATCCGTCTTTATATATTATATATATATATATATATATATATATATTATATATTGTTCATATTATATTCCCAGTGAAATTATTTTTATGCCTCTCTCTCTCTCTCTCTCTCTCTCTCTCTCTCTCTCTCTCTCTCTCTTACACACACACACACACACTTATAAAGTATAATTATTATAGTGTGTAAAAGTCCTACAACTGGAGACTGTTATCAGCCTAGATATTAGAAAATTTCTTTATCTCTAATCATCTTACCGTCTTCCCAACGATATAAAGAATTCTGCAACTAAGAACAGCTGTCTTCCCTATCTGTCCTGTGACATTCTTTGACATCTGCTTGTCGATGTAGGGCCCGCTAAGGGGTACATACCCCCATGTCCCTTCCTGGGCAGCTTCATCCAGTGCAGCAATAATTTCGGCTTCAGTGCCAGCCCTCACTGAAATGAAAGAAAGGGGACAATGAAAGTGGTTTTAGAATTCCATTAGGGAAAAGGTCTGACGTATGTTGAGGTTTTAACTAAGCCTACGAGATATTTCCAATTTGTCTTTTTTCATTTTTGACTGTCTATTTACCTGACGAGGTTTTAATTCATATTTCATTTCAATAAAGTTACGTCTTAATTAATCGGTATCAAATTAAAAATTAAATCACTTATCGGATGACGAGTAACAAAAGAAGCTTCTAATGAAGGACTTTTGCATCCTAAAGAAAAACTGACTATTTACCTAAACGCAAGTTTGCCCAAACCTTCCAGTAATTTTGTTTTGCATTATACTAACAAGTTAACTGTAAATAAAGTTAGCTGTAAGTTAAGTTAACTGTAAAGTTAGCTGTAAGTTAAATTAACTAAAGTTAGCTGTAAGTTAAATTAACTGTAAAGTTAGCTGTAAGTTGAATTAACTGTAAAGTTAGCTGTAAGTTAACTGTAAAGCTAACTGTAAATTAAGTTAACTCTAAAACAAAATGTTTAGTGAAACATATCTTGAGAACAAAATGTTTTGATCGTTGGGACAAATTTGCACCCAAAACAAACTTTATTTTAACAAAAGATTTCTTCCGATTTTAAACTAACAAAATTACGTATGAGTCCAAGTTTGGTGGTTAAAATTGATAAAATAAATGATGTTACTTCAAAATAAAATTTGTTTAAATTAAGCACATATAAAATTATATTAACTTGGAATCAATCTTTTTTTCAAATTTTTCCACATCGACGACGTCAAGCCTAATTCAAAATGAATATTATTTTATTAATGTGTTTAATCTAAACCAAATTATTTTTTAATTAATTTGTTTAATTCAATTTTAACTTTATTGACCTAAACTGCCAATAAGCCTTTTGTTTAGATCAAATAAAGAATTTTCTGAATGTGTATTTGACGGCATCTTTACATATCCTTTAGAAGTTCCTAGTAATTAAAAGGAGTATTCCTTCATTATGTCTTTAAGAGACCTTTGGCAAATACCAACAATATTTAGGTTCATTTTTAGAAGTCAGTAATGATTAAAATGCGGAATATCATATACACACGAACAATTCTTGATTGCATCAATCAAATACATGTATGGTTGATTATTTGGTTAATTTAACCATGTTTATTTTTCTGGTAGTAAACTTAGGTTATTAGTGAAATCGTTGTCTGGTTGAGTTAACTATGTTTTACTGGTTTCGATATTTGGTTGATGTAATGAAGGTGATATACAAACGTGTTTGTGTATGTTATATACCAACAGACTTATAAAAAGCACTAATAAAAAAAATGCTTTTAAGTATGTACCAATATATATATATATATATGTGTGTGTGTGTGTGTGTGTATATATATATATATATATATATATATATATATATATATATATATATATATATATATATATATATATATATATATATACAGAGTCATGAAGAAGTAAATAGACACCCTTAATTTTATGGTAAAATGTATGCATCCAAATTTTTTGGCCATTATTATGACTAATATTCGTTTCCTTTTTTTAGATTGTAATATACCCATTACCCATCCTAGAACATGCCTCGAACACAAGATTCCAAAGAAATTTCTGACTTTCAATGAGGACGGATTGTTGGTCAATATGAGGGTGGACTGTCCCAGCGACAAATAGCTAGGAATCTCGGAATACCCCTTTCTACTGTTAACAGAATAATAGTCCAGTTTAAAGAAAAGGGCAAAACATCAATTGAATCACGACCTGGTCGACCTGGGCCTTCTGACAGATGTCTTCGTTTTGTTCGAAGATCTGTTGAGAACAACCCTCGTTTAAAAGCTTCAGAAGTGGCAGAAAAACTCAAAATTAGCCCAAGAACAGCAGTAACCTATCTTCATCAGCTTGGTTATTATGGACGTGCAGCTATATCTTGTGTTCGAGGCATGTTCTAGGATGGGTATATTACAATCTCAAAAAAGGAAACGAATATTAGTCATAATAATGGCAAAAAAATTTGGATGCATACATTTTACCATAAAATTAAGGGTGTCTATTTACTTCTTGCATGACTCTGTATATATATATGTGTATATATATATATACACAGTATATATGTCTGTGTGTGTGTGTGTGTGTGTGTGTGTTACAGTAAGATTGGGAAACTACTAATTTCATGAAATCCTTGAAATTTTCAGTAATTTCGCGTAATTACTGAACATTTCAGTCAGGCACTTCAGGAAGTTACTGGTTAGGTTAGATTAGGTTTTACCCAACCTAACCTAACCTAAATTTAGTGAAATTCCTAACATCATGAAAAAGAAAAAACTATAGTGTTTGTCATTTACCATTACTTATTCGGACTATAGTGGATTTAATTTTCCCAGAAGAGTTCCTTGTTCCATGCACGGTCTGTGTGTATCATATATACAGTATATATATATCTTTGGTCATATATTCCCTTTATAACGAAATAATCCGAAAATTAATCCGAGAAGCACTTTTTACCTCATAACACGACATCTTAACAGTAAATAGTTCCTTCTTTTAGGATATAAATATTTATTTCCAGATCCCTCTTTCCGTACAAGAATTTATAATATATATATAATATATATATATAATATATATATATTAGTGGTGGACCGGATGTCAGTTTTTCAACATCTGCGGATGCGGATCTTTAATTTCAACATCCGCGGATGCGGATATTTAGTTAATCTATCAATATAATATAGAATTATGAATATATGACATAATTTTTCAAATTTCATGATATTACTATTATGGGAGGCAATGCATAAGAATTAAAATTAATATCAATGTTTTCATTATGATAAAAATAATAACTTTCTCAAGAGTTTCAGCCACAGAAAATTCAATGAAACAAGTTTCATTCAATTTTCTGTGTTACCAGGCATTTATATTTTGAGCTTTATATATTTGTTTGTTCATTAATAATTAATACTTTACATGAAATGTGCATGACTGGGCCTTATAAGCTACTTTATAAGCTAATTTAATTGTAAATTGCATAATTTATTAGAGGTAATATCCGCATAACATCCGCAGTCACAAGTGCGGATGCGGATGTTTAAAATGATGCGGATATCCGATCCACCACCAATATATATATATATATATATATATATATATATATACTCTGTGTGTATATATATATATATATATATATATATATAATGAATAAAACCACGAAGGAAAGGAAACACAGAATGGTGCTCAAGCGCTTGAGCACCATTCTGTGTTTCCTTTCCTTCGTGGTTTTTCATCATAAATATTTTTCACGTGTTACTTTTGTGAAATAATTTTTCATATATATATATATATATTATATATATTCCCGGAATAGCCTCAAAGGCTAATATCATGTGGTATAGTATGAGAAATGGTTTTCGGGGCACCCTGTATGTTTTATATATATATAATATATATATATATATATAACGTAAAGAACGACGCTTGTATAGGAGAATATTCCGCGCAAGATGAGAGAGAGAACGAAACAAATTAAAAAATGAGGTAACCACCCGGGAATCGAAGCCGGGATCTTCCGATTGCCGGTCAGATATGATAACCATTACACCACGGGCCTCACTCAATCAAATGCCGTAATTCTTCTACATAATGTACGGCATGCGGGAGGTGCCCCCTTGGGGCATTGGTTTCTGCGCGTATGTAGAAGAATTACGGCATTTGATTGAGTAAGGCCCGTGGTGTAATGGTTATCATATCTGACCGGCAATCGGAAGATCACGGGTTCGATTCCCTGGTGGTTACCTCATTTTTTTATTTGTTTCGTTCTCTCTCTCTCATCTTGCGCGGAATATTCTCCTATACAAGCGTCGTTCTTTACGTTAATTATACTGAGTGTTTGCAGTTTAAATGTGTGTATATATGTATATATATATATATATATATATATATGCTTTTCATGAGCGAGTGTTCAGGGTCGACTTGTGTTTGACCCTTCTGCTACATCCCGCCTCATTTGGAGGGTTTGATGGATAAGTTATTATGTTCTATTCTCATCTTGCTCTAATAGTCTGCTTCGCATGGCTGATTAGGGACTTTACCCAGGAACCTGTCGAGTGTATGTTTGAAGGTAGTTAGGTTAGTGAGTCACAAGTCCCTCAGTTATTTCGACAGCGATTTAATAAAGAGTTTGGGGCATCATACTGAGTGTATTTTCCATCTTTTGTTTTCATGCCCAACTGTACGTACCCTACCATCGAAACGGGGATAATACAGAATCTTCCAATTTTCTCATTCCAGCGTTCTTTCATTTAACTTTTTTATTCTTCTCATTTCTTCAGTTGAAGAATACTGAAAGCCAAAACGTATTTAAACAAGTCTTATGGTGTCAAAAACATGCGTGGGGACGAAAACTCAACATGAGGTAAAGTCATTTCCTCATCAATCAGACCTGCACGTTTTAAAACAACTTGAAACCAGGCTTTCTTTTATATAATATATATAATATATATATATATATATATATATATATATATATATACAGGGTGGCCCAACAAAAATGGCACCAATTTTGAGAAGTGATATCTCAATAACCATTGCAGCTAGGGACTTAAAAAAACAACCAAATGAAAGATAATTCTTTTCTCTTTAAATACTTATTCTATGGCTTGATGGTTATAAGCCCATATAATGCCCAAAATTGGCTTCCAAAACATATATACCAAAAAAAGTTGCGCATTTATATTTATTCCTTTTAAGTTAAACCTAATTTTCAATAAATGGCTCAATCTGCCCTCCATTATGGTCAACCACAGCCTGTAATCTCGCCCTCCATTTTGAAATTGCCTTCGAGATCGTCACTTGTGAGAGATTTTCCCATGCAGCCTGAATTCGTTCACGAAGATGGTTCACATCACGGATTTTCTGACCATGGTAGACTTCTCTCTCTAAGGCAGACCACACGAAGTAGTCAATGGGGTTTAGATCTGGGTTGCATGGTGGCCAATTATTTGGTTCGATAAAACCAGGACAATTATTATTGAGAAATGTTATTGTTTCCTTGGCTGTATGAGATGGGGCTCCATCTTGCATGAACACAAAATCAGTGCTCGTCTCCTTGATCTCTGACAACATTGGAGACAAAATGTCATTACAGTAGTAAATTGAGTTAATTTTAACGCCTCGCTGAATAAAAATGATGGATGTTTTGTTCTCAGATGACGCTGCAAGGGAAACCATTATCGAATCTGAAAAGTGTTTTTTTTCACGCAAAAGTCGTTTTGGGTCAACATGAGTTTTTGTCGCCACTGCTGCACGAACCCGATCATTTTGGGTATTTCGTGGTGTTTCGACCGTAAATCGTTTCTCATCAGAAAACCAAATTTTTTCACAGACTCATTTGACCGAAATCTTCGCAATAGATTTTTACATCGATGGAAACGTCTTCTTTCACAGGCTCCGATAAAGCAGTAACCTTCACCCTCTTAAATGTTTTCAACCCAAGATCTTTTCGAATTATTCGCTGTACTGATGAACGTGAAATCCCGGTTTCTTTCGCAACTTCACGTTCACTTTTACTTGTTCCCGGTTGTTCCTCTTGACTTAAAACCATTTCATTTACTTTTCCAATGTTTTCTGGCGTTCTAATACTTTTTGGTCGACCACTTCCCGGACGCCGTTGACTGCTGCCGGTTTCTTTAAGTTTTGTAAAAAATGTGCCACAGTTCTTTTTTTCCAATTTCTATTTGGAAATTCGTAAAGGATTCTGTTTAATGAATATCCTTTTTCTTCACGTAGTGCTTGTATAATGTTCTTATCAGATTCTCTCAATCCCATCTTGAGGGGTCTGGAATAGAAAAATTTCATTTAAAATTAGGATCAAGGAATAAAATAAATGCGCAACTTTTTTTTTTGTATATTTTGTTTGGAAGCCAATTTTGGGCATTATATGGGCTTGTAACCATCAAGCCCTAGAATAAGTATTTAAAGAGAAAAGAATTATCTTTCATTTGGTTGTTTTTTTAAGTCCCTAGCTGCAGTGGTTATTGAGATATCACTTCTCAAAATTGGTGCCATTTTTTTTGGGCCACCCGGTATATATATATATTATATATATATATATATCAAACGTTGCATTTAAATGCATATATATACTCAGATGCAAATATGTTTTGACAAATATAGTGTACAGGGTGTTTATAAATTATTCTTATTTAAAAACTTAATTAGTCTGGAGACGATGATGATACATGTAGATTTTAGTATTTGTTAAATAAACATAAGAATCTTTGGAGCAATCTAAGAATAAGCACCCACCCCAAAGTCCTCAATCCAAGAAAAAGCACCCCAGTTAAACCCCAATCCAAGAAACAGCACCTCAGTTCGACCTCAATCCAAGTTAAAGGATTTTAACATATAAAATTTAAAAAAAAATTATTTTAATGTTTACGAAGGATATTGTAATAAAAAAATTAGAACAACATAATTGAAATAAAAATATTGAAATAAGGTTAATGAATGCCAGGTTAGGTTAAAACTAACGAAAATATCACGACTTAACCTAACCAATCGTCAAGTGCGTACAATTAACCAACCGGGCATTCAATTAACCATTTTAGAGCAATTAACTCCATTTTAACTCTATTTTAACTCCATTTTAGAGCAATCCAAGAATAATCACCCTCGTTCGACCCCAATCCAAGAAAAAGCACCCTAAATTGATTTGGGGTGCTTATTCTTGGATTCCTCCGAATCGTTAAACACGGATATGTTTGCAGTTTCACGGACTGCAGTTTTAGTACTAACTGAATTAATTCACATGAAGTTTAACAGTTTGGCGTGCTCTTTGAGCAGGGGTTCCATATTGTTGGAAAGTTTATCTTTCACTCTATGTATCTGGTATTCGAAGAATTAGTGGTGAAAGATATACTTTCCAACAAGATGGAGCCCCCTGCTCAAAGAGCACGCCAAACTGTCACATTCCTTGAGAACGAAATATCGGATTTTATCGAACCCAATATGTGGCTGGCTAGTAGCCCCGATCTTTCACCACTACGCGAAAGAATTCTGCTCGGCTGGGAGAAGGTGTCTCAACGATATGTAAACAGATATATTGATCAGTGGCGTCCACGTTTGGAGGCCTGCGTTGAGCAGGAAGGGGGACACATCGAGCAACTTCTCAATTAAGACAAACAACATGCTAAAGTAAGCATCTATGAAGTTTGGGAGCTCTAGTCCCCTTACTTTTTTTAATATGACAGTTTACCTCTAAGGGGTCACTGTTTTTTTACCCACCCTATATATATATATATATATATACAGGGTGTCCGGGCTTAAATGGCAATAAAATAAAACATTATAAATGTATTTTATTGCCATTTAAGCCCGGACACCCTGTATATACTGTGTGTGTGTGTGTGTGTGTGTGTGTGTGTATACACACACAGTATATATATATATATAAGCCATTTCATTTCCTAAAATCTTTGTTGATCTTTGTCAGTAGTTACTCAGAGAACAAAATTTTAAAAATATTTCTATAACTGATTCAATATCTTAAAGTAAACAGTGAAACTGCTCCCAAACTTCTAATAAATACATTGAACAATTGCGAAATAGTGTGTGTGTGTGTGTGTGTGTGTGTGTATGTGTGTGTGTGTATATATATATATATATATATATATATATATATATATATATAAACAGGGTGTCCGAGAATTATCTGTACAATTTTTGGCTGTTATTAAAAGTCAACCATGAAGTGTAGAAATTCCAGTGTTGTCCCATTTTACAGAGAATCTCATTAAGTTTTTTCTGATACCAAGTTTTGACAAGTTTTTTAGAAATTCCAGTGTGTCCGAAAATCATCTGTACAATTTCATCTTTTAATAAAATTCTTGATAACCCACGCAAAATTCTTAAACAAGATTATTTAGAATTTGTATTTTCAAAAGTTTCTTTTATTAAAGTAACGTTGTTACAAACATTCGATATGTGCACCATCAGGTGCATACACACAGACATTGATGATTTAAAAGCAAGAATCACAGCTGCTATTGAGCGAATTGATATGGATATGCTGCAGCGTACATGGCAACATTTGGATTCTCGATTGGATGTTTTGCGAATCACTGATGGTGCACATATCGAATGTTTGTAACAACGTTACTTTAATAAAAGAAACTTTTGAAAATACTGATTCTAAATAATCTTGTTTAAGAATTTTACGTGTGTTATCAAGAATTGTATTAAAAGATGAAATTGTAGAGATAATTTTCGGACACACTGGAATTTCTAAAAAACTTGTCAAAACTTGGTATCAGAAAAAACTTAATGAGATTCTCTGTAAAATGGGACAACACTGGAATTTCTACACTTCATGGTTGACTTTTAATAACAGCCAAAAATTGTACAGATAATTCTCGGACACCCTGTATATACTACGAATCCATCGGCACTGGGATCGAGACCAGGTGACGGCAGGCGGCGCACAGCAAAACCCAGCTGTTCATCCTTCCACACAATAAAATAAATTAGTTGGTAGGTAGATGGTAACCTGGGTAACCTAGTGGTTAAGACGCTGGGCTGCTGATTGGGAGGTCGTGAGATCGAGTCCGGGCGAGGACTTTGTAATTTTTGACCATCCGTGGTGGGGCGTGGTTCGGATTCCACGTTAAACTGTAGGCCTAAGGTAGAGTAACAAGCTTGACCTTCGTCAGAATGAACAATTCGGGCGGAAGCAAAACCAAGGTTAACCAAGGTTATTTATATATATATATATATATATATATATTATTCCCAAAATAGTTCCAGTAATTAAAACCTAATCATTACACTTCCTTATCGAGAATAAGATTCGAACTATAAATTACAGGTAAACTACCTGAATTTCTTCAAATGTATTTCAATGTGAATATACGATCTTGTGTCTAGAATAATTTTTTATAATTAGTAAAATCTATGTACAGAATTTAACCTACAGTATTTTGGTTATGTAACCAATAAAGTTTATATTTGGAAGGTTTTATTTCGAATTAAAAGAGATCATTAAATATCATTGGTTTATCAGGGTGTTCGGAAAGTCACTGTGCACTTATATTTATTTAATAGCATACAATAGTATAACATTGCATGCTATTAAATAAATATAAGTGCACAGTGACTTTCCGAACACCCTGTAGTATAAATAAATGATATTTAATAAGCTTTTATACTCACAATATAATCTTCTTAATTTAGAACTTAAAAATTCTTTTTGAGGGTTCATTCTAGGGGAAGTTGTTGTTTTTTTCTTCTTTTGGTATCAAAGTTTCTTGTCAGATGATACAATAATTCTTTTAATGATACATAACTTCTTTATATAGAAGAAATTGTCCTTTATAACTTCTTTTTTAGTAATTTGAGATATTAGAAGATAATATTTCTATGTAAAGAAGATTACTGGAAGTCTTTGTTTTCCGTCTTATGAAAACCTCAGTTTAAGTTTAGCATAAAAGAAACAATGAAAAAAATACCCCATAATAAATCGTAATGTTGAACAATTTAACGATTTTTCCATCACTAAGTTTGACCACGTTCGAAAAATATTGTTGGTAGCGTGTTGGAAACTATGCAAGAAATAACTCTGTCAATAAAAACGTCCAACCCAAACTTGGGTTCTTCGATGAAATATTATTTTCGGAGTTAGTGGAGAGAAATTCTCGCCCTCTTCCCTCAAAACACACCCAGAATTTAGGGTGAAAGGGGAACGCAATAGCTGTCTGTTCTCCAGTGAAGTATTTGTTGAAGGAAAATGTTTCGGGGGGACTAGATAGAGTACATTCTACTCAGAGTGAATGGATAAGGAATTTTAGTTATACTTGATAACGATATGACCACTATCAACAAGAATATGTATATATATATATATATATAATATATATATAGTATATATATGCGCCTCGGTCGTGTAGTGGTTAAGACACTGGGCTACTGGTGGGGCGTGGTTTGGATTCCACTTTAAACTGAAGGTCTAAGGTGGAGTGAAAAGCGTGACCTTTGTTAGAATGAACAATTCGGGCGGAAACAAACCAAAGAGGTGTGTGTGTGTGTGGTGTGTCTGTGTGTGTGTATATATATATATATATGATTATAACGTAGCCAAATGATATGTTATGTATAAACAAAAGATTATTTCAGAGCATTTCGTTGTCTCCTTATCAATATTAAAAATTAAAGTTACCCTGTCTTTAAGAGTGAAAGAAAATGTGAGGTAAAGATTTTCTTATAAAATACGAGGCCTTCCTTGGAAGAAGTGGCTAAACGACAAAAGTAAAAAACGCCTGAAAGCGCAATTAAAGTTGTACCAATTTAAAAGTTGTCATAACTTTTTTGAACTTTGAAATCTGGTACAACTTTCACTGCGTTTTCTGGCATCTTTTACTTTTGGCGCTTAGCCACTTCTTCCAAGGAGGACCTCATATATTACCTCAAGGTTTCGGTTTTTTTTTTACGAATATTTCTTAAACTTTTTAAGGATTAATAATTTGCAGCTGAAATATCTTCTTTTTTTTTACTTTTTTACTGTCAATTTCGTAATTGACGGAAGGATTTTTTATAAATATTTTAATTAGGAATTCAAAAGGAAACTGTTTGCGACCAAATGGAATCTGATCCT
This sequence comes from Bathynomus jamesi, assembly GCA_023014485.1. Lineage (NCBI taxonomy): Eukaryota > Metazoa > Arthropoda > Malacostraca > Isopoda > Cirolanidae > Bathynomus > Bathynomus jamesi. Next base: position 22,144 of record JAJOZX010009349.1, read on the forward strand.
ACGATAAATTCATCCTGAATTAAATAACTTTCAGTCATACAATAAGAAGCAAATATGGCGAAGTTGTTTCATTTCTAATATCATTTCTTAAATCATTTCTCGAAATCATTTCTCAAAATCATCTTTGATGTCATTTTCAAAATAAATGATGTCTTCTTTAAGTTGTCTGGCGAAAATGAATTTTTAGTTTTACACTCTCCCCCCCCCCCCCCCCCACGCCGATCTGGGTTATTCTCATTTCAGTCTTTGTCCAAGAATGAGAAAGTATGAACTTCGAAGGAAGCAATTCTCAAATAGATCTATTTTCTATACCCACTGTGCGATTTCTCACTTCGTTAGCTTTTTCATGGAAAATACCCAGAGCATAAAATTCTTTGATATCCTTCTATTTTCATACCCTCTCCCAAATTAGAAAATTATTTTCCCAGATCTGGAATTCCTGCTTCTGGACCCTGAATGGGAATGGCAATTGCGCCAATGGGAAGTAATAGTAATTTTTATCCTAATAGACTGCACTCATTGTCTTCCCAGCTACAGTGAAATTTTCCTTTTAGCATTCAACTGACATTGAATTTAAGCATTCACCTGTTTTGCGTACGTAGTACATTTATAAGTTTAATCCTTTAATGTCCAGGAGTCTTTTTCGAGACTGAATAAATCGTCTGGCATTATGAATAAAGAAATCAGTGAAGTGCCATGAGCGATATAGATTTAATAGGAAATAGTTCTGTTTTAAATATTAAGAGAATTTTATCGTTTAAACTTTCAATATCGAATAAATTACAGACGTTACAGACCTTACAGACGTTACAGTCCTTACAGATGTTATAGGCCTTACAGACGTTACAAACCTTACAGAACTACACACCAACGAACACCCCAAGACCCCACTCCAGGTTAGCCCGAATAACGGAGAGAGAGAAAAGATGGCGAAGTAAAATAATGAATATGTGTATTTTTTTTAGAAACGATATTTAAATATCTTTATTTACAAAATAGACGTTACATGTTATTTACAAATGTTAATTTACAAAATAAACGTTATATGTTATTTACAATGTTAATTTACAAAACTAATGTAATATTATTTACAAAATGTTATTACAAAATATTAATAATTTACATTTATAATTTACATTTTGTAAATTACATTTTGTTATTTTACATTTTGTTATTTACAAAATATATGTTACATCAAATTTAATATAGAAAACACAAACCTCAAAATACTCATTTTCATCGAATTTTGACCGTTAAGACTGGTTTTACTTCGGGTTTTTAACATAGTTTTTTATTTGATAATAAAAGTCAGTAAATAATAACAGACTTATTGAATCAATATATTCAGAATATATTCAATATATTTAGAATATATTCAATATATTCACGTTCCACTTTTGTTTTATTTAAGTTGAACACACGTCCCACTGATGAACTTTGTAATTTGTCCTTGAGAACAAACATCGTGGAGTCTATTTACTTTTGTCAACACTGTGTATTTTTAAAAAGGTATTATTACTTTGATGGTGCTTCAATTTCTAGTTTTATATTATTGATATTAATAATATTAATATTATTAATATTATATTTTGTCTCTATATAATGATTTCCCTTGCAGTAATATTAATAATAACGTTTGAAGTTGTTTACCTTTCTTCATAATATCTAAGGTCAATTGTCGGAGGGGACCTATAGCTTTACGTTCTATCCGAATTACTATCGCATCAAGGAAGAACTAGAAAGAGACACCGAATCAAGTCCGAATCAACACTCAAGCTCAGGACCTCAGATTAATATTCCCACGCTTTTCCACGACACCGCAAAAATATTGTTCCTTTGGACCGAATATGGAAAGATTTTGAATAAATTTTATTTTTTAGTGTTCATATAAATGGTTCAAAATCGGTCCAGAAATAGAAGTTGTTCCAACACTGTGAACGAACACCATTTCTAAATATTTAATTGCTCCATTTCCTGCATGAAACAATTATGGAACGTTTATTTGTAAAAGAATGTTTATCATTGAAACCGTTGGAACAACGTTCCTTTTTGGACCGATTTTGAATCAAAAATACAAAAATACAAACTAAAATTGATTCAAAATCGTTCGATATTCAGTTCAAAGGGACCAATTAAATATTTAGAAACGGTACTCCGTATTTTACAGGGTATGGGGGCTACGTTACCGGGTATTTCACGTTTAGAAATAAAATCTCGCACGGTTGATTCACGGCGGTACGCTACTTTGGTACGTATTGTTTAATCACCTGAGTACAATATGGACACGATAAGGTATCAGCCGAAATATCTCTTTGAACCGAAATGAAAGTTTTTAATCTCACCAATGGTGAAAAGGAATGTTATATACAGTGTGTGTGTGTATATATATATATGTATATGCTAAAATCTCCATATTTATTCCATATATATATAGTTATATTCATAGCATATATTTATTATTATTATTATTATTATTATTATTATTATTATTATTTACATTACGGGTAGCAGAGGAGTGGCGAACCGACTGCCCTATTTCGCCATTGAAATCCTATGATGCATGATAATAAAAATCCACTCTAATAGACAGAGTTTATTTCCACAACAGTTTTTCTGTATCCACCCGAAGAGGATGCCACTGGGCATCGAAACTGGTGTGGAAATAAACTTTGTCTATTAGAGTGGGTTTTTATTATCATATTTTGACCTTCACGTAGAAAAAAGTCAAGTTTTTTGCAGTTCCTATGATGCAGTCAACTTCGGCGTTAAATTCACCATAGTGGACAGGGTAGTGGATCCGCAGAGGAGATGGTACGGCCATGTGGAGAGGATGGGGGAGGACCGACTTCCGAGAAGGCTGATGTACGGAAGAATAGTGGGATCGAGGCCCCGGGGACGCCCAAAGACGACGTGGCTCAAGACGGTAGAGACGCATTGCACGGGACCCAACCTGGAGACCTCCGATGGGAACTAAGTCTAAATCTATATTACATTGTATGCTATCCGTATATAGTGGACACGTGATCTGTATACCGAAATGTGGTTACCTCATTTTTCATTTGTTCGTTCTCCCTCCTCATCTTGCGCGGAACGTTCTTCTACACAAGCGTCGTTCTTTACACACACACATGTGTATATATATATATATATCTTATATTATATAAATGCTAAACTACCATCGGAATACGTATACAATGAAAGATTCGCGAACCGTATTTATAGCGTATAAAATCGATACAAATACTAAATTTTCATTATCGCGTATTTGGGTCAGCAATTTACGGTTTCTAAACTACTGTTATCGTCCCTACTGTAATTAAAAGAAAGGAAACCCATAAAAACTGTAATTTAAAAAAGGAGCAATTGCCTTTCAATTTATCTTTATTGCTATACTTATCTGACGTTATTTAAACTTTGTATAAGCAGTAACAGGAAGGGTTGCATCAGTAACAGAACTAAGTTAAAAATGGTGAGACGATAAACAGAGGGCTACATTGGACGGGATGCAGAGCAGAGAGATAAGCCCACCAACGGATAAAAATATGGATAAGAAAAATTGGGAGAATGTGATTAATGGCAGAAGATAGTGAGAGAGAGAGAGATAAGAGAGAGAGAGAGAGAGAGAGAGAGAGAGAGAGAGAGAGAGAGAGAGAGAGAGAGAGAGAGAATAGGAGGTTGACAAAAGGAGAGAAGTGAGAGAATTATTATAAGGTGTGTGTGTGTGTGTGTGTGTGTGTGTGTGTGTTGTGTGTTCTTGGCTACCTTACGTGCTCGCGACAACTTTCAGAATACACACTGAGCTCAAACATGCGCGTGACGACATTAGCAGTGTCCTCGTCATAGTTTCAAGCTTTGTTTTTATTAAAAATCATTAAATATGAAAACAAGGATATAATGAAGGTTAAATTATGTTAATTTAGGTTAATTTAGGTTAAGTTAATTAGAGTATAGGTAATAAAAACAACCAACAAATTAAATGCAAAACACTTCACTTTCCTACGTGAAGGTCAAAATATGATAATAAAAACCCACTCTAATAGACAGAGTTTATTCGTTTTTCTGTATCCACCCGAAGAGGATGCCAGTGGGCATTGAAACTGTTGTGAACATAAAGTCTGTCTATTAAAGTGGGTTTTTATTATCAAACCAACAAATTATAGAACCAAAATGTTTCCAAGAAAAGAAACACGAAAAGCGTATCTGTTACACACAAAAGTGCGGTTATTGAATCTTATTTGTCAGCGATTGACGCTAAAATTGGATTTTTCATAGAAAATTTTTTCCTGGTACTTATTCATTGAGGGCATAAGTGCGATTTTCTTTTGACCTTTTCTGAACCGGTTTATTTTCGAATTAAAAGAAAAGATACACTATTATGGGTCCATATGGAACCAGTGGTGCGGAAAAGGTTTATAAAGGAAATGATACTGTTTCGATATACCGAATACTTGTATTGTCGAAATACATTTTATACGAGTATATACACGGTTTTGGTTTTATTTTTTCTCTACATTCACTCAGATATATATATATATATATATATATATATATATATATATATATATATATATCGTTAACCTCGTTGCGGTTCCGTGCGTTGGTCTTTTTTCACACAAAGGTCAAGCTGGTGGCCCCGCCTCTAGGCTTGGCTTGGTAGAGGAGCGAGTTGCTCTCTTGCGCTCTCCATCGTACATAGCCAGGTACACCCGGCTCATCTGGTACCGTCCTGAGCCAGGCATCTTAGTCTTCTCTTGAAGACTTCAACTTTGACACCTGTAACGTTCCTGAGGTCCTTTGGAAGCTGGTTAAAGAGTCTTGGCCCCCTTACAACCAAGCTATTTTCCTTCAGTGTTGAAGAGGTCCCTTGTCGGACCTCTAATTTGGGAACACTACACGTTCTGCCTTTCTTATTTTCCAGCGTTGTTTGGATGGTAATTGGGTTTAGTTTCAGGTTTGGTACCAGTTTTTCGATCATTTTCCATATGTATATTATGTTGTACCTCTCTCTTCTTCTTTCCAGAGAGTACAGATGTAGTTCACGTAGTCCTTCCCAGTAGTTGAGTTCTTTGCAGCTATCAATCTTAGCTTTGAAATGTCTCTGAGTTTCTTCTAGTTTATTAGTTTCTTCCTTTTTATATGGGGACGTCAAGACTGAGCAGTATTCAAGTGTTTGGTATAATCAGTGTTTTTAGCAAGGGAATCATTACTGCCCTGCTCCTTCTTTTGAACGTTCTCTGTACCTGTCCCGCGACTCTTTTTGCTTTGTTTATCACTATCTGATTTTGTGTCTCGAATTTCGCATCATCGGTCATTATAACCCCCAAATCGACCGCTTTTGTGCTTCTCTGAATTTCCTGTCTATCTGGAGCATAATATGCTGTCTGTTTAAATTCCTCACTTCTACCATATCTCAAGAGCTGAAATTTCTCGGTGTTGAATGTCATGTTGTTGTCTTCTGACCATTTGTATATTTTGTTTGTGTCCCTCTATAAGGCCTCCACCTCTTTTGATTCGCTGATTTTTCTGCTGATTTTTGTATCGTCTGCAAAGGATGTTACTATACTATTGCTGTTTACTTCACTGTCCATGTCTGTTAGCATGATAATGAATTGGAGTGGGACCAGTATTGTACCTTGTGGTAATGAGCTGTGTACTTCCGATTCTGATGATGATATACCTTGAATTCTGACGACCTGTAGACGTTCTCTGGGGAAGTTGTAGATCCATTTTTCCCACTTTGCCTGTTATTCCCATATGTTTCATTTTATGTGCGATAAAACCAAGATCACATTTGTCGAAAGCTTTAGAAAAATTCGTGTATATGGCATCGTAGTTTTCATTGCCTTCCAGTGCATCTAGGATATTGTTGTAGTGTTCTATTAATTGTGATAGGCATGATCTACCTGATCGGAATCCGCGCTGATTTTCGTTGATCTTTCAAGTGTCTCCGAGAAGTCATAGATTTTCTCTCTAACTATTTTTTCAAATACTTTGGTGAGGTGAAACGTCAATGACACTGGTCAATAGTTCTTTGCTTGAGATCTATCCCCTCCTTTATATATAATGTAGGGACAATGTTTGCTCTTTTCAAAAGATACTCGGTATTTCCCCAATATCTAGTGATCTTCTCCATAGCCAGTATAAGGATTTCATTTTTACAGTTTTTATTCAATATGGCGTTCCATTTGTCCGGACCTGCAGTTGAGTGTGATAGTGGCGAGCGTTTTTGTTTTCCTTTTCGCATAGCTATAGAATTATTTTGGATTTTCCTTTGTTACTTCTACCGCCTTTTTCTCTTCCCTCTCTGTATGGCCCTTAATCAGGGTTTGTATTTCCCTATCCATACTCTCAAATTTTTCTTGTATTACTTTCCTGGTATTGTTGCCTCTGCACTTAGCTAATTTCGCTAACTTAGCTAACTACTCTCTTTCTTTTGCGGAATGTTGTTCTTTTTTGCCTCTCGAACCAGTTCCTCTTTCCTTTTGGCTGTGCTTTCGGAGCATATTTTTCTAAATTCTCAGCGTCTTTTCTTCCAAGGTTGTTAGCATTTCTTCACTTGTTTTATTCTCTAAAACTGTACTTCACTCTATGTGGGCCATGTGTGATCTGATTGCTTCCCAATTTATAGTCTTGGAGTTTAAGTTAAAAGTCCCAAATTTGCTTCTTTCTTCAGTATGTGTATTGTCTTTTAATGTTGTCGCCAGTGCATCTAGGATATTGTTGTAGTGTTCTATTAATTGTGATAGGCATGATCTACCTGATCGGAATCCGCGCTGATTTTCGTTGATCTTTCAAGTGTCTCCGAGAAGTCATAGATTTTCTCTCTAACTATTTTTTCAAATACTTTGGTGAGGTGAAACGTCAATGACACTGGTCAATAGTTCTTTGCTTGAGATCTATCCCCTCCTTTATATATAATGTAGGGACAATGTTTGCTCTTTTCAAAATACTCGGTATTTCCCCAATATCTAGTGATCTTCTCCATAGCCAGTATAAGGATTTCATTTTACAGTTTTATTCAATATGGCGTTCCATTTGTCCGGACCTGCAGTTGAGTGTGATAGTGGCGAGCGTTTTTGTTTTCCTTTTCGCATAGCTATAGAATTATTTTGGATTTTCCTTTGTTACTTCTACCGCCTTTTTCTCTTCCCTCTCTGTATGGCCCTTAATCAGGGTTTGTATTTCCCTATCCATACTCTCAAATTTTTCTTGTATTACTTTCCTGGTATTGTTGCCTCTGCACTTAGCTAATTTCGCTAACTTAGCTAACTACTCTCTTTCTTTTGCGGAATGTTGTTCTTTTTTGCCTCTCGAACCAGTTCCTCTTTCCTTTGGCTGTGCTTTCGGAGCATATTTTTCTAAAATTCTCAGCGTCTTTTCTTCAAGGTTGTTAGCATTTCTTCACTTGTTTTATTCTCTAAAACTGTACTTCACTCTATGTGGGCCATGTGTGATCTGATTGCTTCCCAATTTATAGTCTTGGAGTTTAAGTTAAAAGTCCCAAATTTGCTTCTTTCTTCAGTATGTGTATTGTCTTTTAATGTTGTCGCCAGATTTGTTGATATCTCGATTATGTTGTGTCTGAGATAATAGTTGGGGTTATTTTTAGATCAGCAATCAAGTTCGTGTTATTTGTGAATACCAGATCTAGGCAATTATTTTTTCGCGTGTTTTCTGTTATCTCCTGTGTCAACATAAACTCTGTGAGAGCCATCAACATTTTTGCTTGCTCTTGGTCTTCTCTTGTGCCCCCCTTGTCCTGGTGTGGATATCATATATATTTCTACTCACCTTTTTTGTATTTTACTAATAAGAAGTTAAAGTCTCCGCAGAGTATTATATTGGGGATGGAGAGTTTACGGACTTTATTAGGTTTCTGATATCATCAATGGCCTCCGAGAATTTTTCGGTTGAACTGTTTGGAGGTCTTAGATGAATATCAGTATCACGTTTAGTTTTTCTATTTTCACTGCTAGAAGTTCCACAAAGCTCTTTGATTTACTTATTACCGTCTCCGTCATATGACTCTCACGTATATAGCACAGCAACATACAGCAACTTAGCCATATATATATATATATATCTAATATATATACGAGGAGTGATCAAAAAGTATCGATAATTTTATTGTTACGGACAAATGAATGCAATAAGAAATAACCGTTTACATATGTGAGTCTTTCTGCCCTCCGGTCTGCAGTCTGAAGTAAAATCTACTACCATGAGTCAGTAGTTGGTTGGAGCGCTTAAAGGAGGGTGTGTTTTTGCAGTACATATAAATCTCTGAAATGGAACAACGCGCGTTCGGAGACGAACGAAATGATTAAAACAGCTTTCGAAATGATGCTCTCAGTGTAGCTAACGTTTACAAATGGCACAAAAGTTTAAAAATGGAGAAACATCGCTTGAAGACAAGGAACGCAGTGGCCGCCCTTCCACTTCTCGTACGGATGAAAATGTTCAACAGATTCGATTTCTGGTACGAGCAAATGTTTCTCCATTTTTAAACATTTTTAAACTTTTAAACTTGTTGCTACTGCTCATGATAGCAGATTTTGCTTCAGACTGCAGACGCGAGAGGGCAGGAAGACTCACATATGTAAACGGTTATTTCTTATTGGCATTCATTTGTCCGTAGCAATAAAATTATCGATACTTTTTGATCACCCTCATATATATATATATATATATATATATTATAATATATATATATAAAACCTTCCGCCTGTTTTGAAATTCTGAAACTTAATACTTAATATTTAATGTATTCTGTTTTACGATATATATATATATATATATATATATATATGAGAGAGAGTGAGAGAGAGAGAGAGAGAGAGAGAGAGAGAGAGAAGCATACAGCACTTCCTCTTTTACTTCCTTCCGGCAGAGATCACAGTTAAAAAGCACAAACATTGTTATTCAAAGTGAAAACATTTAATCCTGCGCACAATTGACCTACATTTGTTCGCACACTGCGCATGACTACCTTCTTCCGACTGTATGAAACGAAAACCGATTACTCTAACTCAAAAAATGGGCAAATAAATACATAAAATCATCGAATCTCGGCTGCCTTCCGCACCGTCAAAGAAGCATGACGTCTGAAATCTCTAACGTTACAACTATGACGTCACGAATTTGTGACGTCACGGTAAGAAGTTGTTCGGTTTTAGCAAATTCGTCTTGCGATGCTCTCATCGATCATGAGGCGAAATTTACAGAACGAGAAAATAACGGGAAATGTCAATTTCGAAATTGCTATTCGAAGATGATAACAGAGATATATTTCTATCACACCCCAACTTAATTTATTGCCAAGGGTGAGGAGAAGGGATACCAAAGGATAGGACGGTTACGAATGTGTGCCATTTCTTCTTCTCTTCTTCTTCTTCTTTTTACTGGGGGTGGGTAGGTCTGGGATGGGGTCTGAGGGAAGGAGGTGGTCTACGTCTCGTCTTGTTTTATACATTAATTTATTTATTTATTTTTTTTCTTCAACTTTTTTGTTCTTTATTCATTTTTCATGCAGAGAAAATGCCAACATCATTTTCAAATTTCTATGAAAATATTATTATTATTTTTGTGAAATTTTTGTGAAAATATGAAATATTTTTTTTTGTGAAATTTTTGTGAAAGTATGAAAATATCATTTTGTCTTTTTTTTACTAATTTTTTAAATGAAGAGACGCTTTTTTTCGTGATTCATCGGAAAAGAATAATTAAACAAGGTCCCTTGTAAATGAAACAAAGCGGTAAATGTTTGTGATGCTCATAATGATTGTGATGTTCATAATTTTTGACGTTTATGTGTCGCGTGACAGTAAATTAGGACACATTTGGAAAAAAGAGAGAAATGAATTTTTTCACTTATATGCTTGGATGATTTTTTATCAATTTTGAAATTTAAACATGATATATATATAATATATATATATATATATATATATATATATATATATGTATATATATACTATATACCTTTCTTTTCCTTTCAAGGTTCCGCGCGATGATTCCTCATTTCACGAAGGTCAAGCTTGTCGTCCCTCCTCTCGAATTGCGCTGGTGAAGTAGTGAGTTGGTTTCTTGTACTCTCCACCTCACATAGCCAGGTACGCCCGGCTCATCGGAGATTGTTCTGAGCCAGGCGTCTAATCTTCTTTTGAAGATGTCTACTGCAACACCATACGTGCTCCTTAGGTCTTTGGGCAGCTGATTAAACAGTTTTGGTCCTCTGACAACAAGACTATTTTTTTTCAGGGTTAAGGATGTTCCCTGTCTCGCCTTTAATTTGGGAACACGACACAGTCTTCCTTTTCTACTTTCCACCGTTGTCCGGGGAGTGCCAAGGTTCAGAGTAAGATTAGGGACTAGTTTCTCCATCATTTTCCAAGTGTAAATAATGGTGTATCTCTCTCTTCTCCTTTCCAGTGAATATAGGTTTAGTTCACGTAACCTTTCCCAGTAATTTAGTTCCACACTTGTTGAACTTTTAAGGCGTTGATCTGTCACAAGAATGGGTTATATGGAATATGAAATATCAGTAATATTTTAGGGCTTCCATATTTTATAAACGTACTTATAAATTATGAAAATATAAAATTTTATACATAAATGTAGGTCAAAGGTGAAGCAGTAGTCAAATGTAGGGCAACAATTCAGGCGGAAGGAAGACTAAGGTTTTTAAGTAAATTTGTTAACGTACCGGTATATTTTATAACTCGCTTCTAACGCTGTACTGTAAATTTGTTTACGTATATTTTATAACTCGCTTCAAGAAATGAACTGTAAATTTGTGTACGTATATTTTATAACTCGCTTCAAGAACTGAACTGTAAATTTGTTTACGTATATTTTATAACTCGCTTCAAGAACTAAACTGTAAATTTGTTTCCGTATATTTTATAACTCGCTTCAAGAACTGAACTGTAAATTTGTTTATGTATATTTTATAACTCGTTTCAAGAACTGAACTGTAAATTTGTTTACGTATATTTTATAACTCGCTTCAAGAACTGAACTGTAAATTTGTTTACGTATATTTTAGAACTCGCTTCAAGAACTGAACTGTAAATTTGTTTACGTATATTTTATAACTCGCTTCAAGAACTGAACTGTAAATTTGTTTACGTATATTTTATAACTCGCTTCAAGAACTGAACTGTAAATTTGTGTACGTATATTTTATAACTCGCTTCAAGAACAGAACTGTAAATTTGTGTACGTATATTTTATAACTCGCTTCAAAACTGAACTGTAATTTGTTTACGTATATTTTAACTCGCTTCAAGAACTAACTGTAAATTTGTTTCCGTATATTTTATAACTCGCTTCAAGAACTGAACTGTAAATTTGTTTACGTATATTTTATAACTCGCTTCAAGAAGTGAACTGTGAAGTACAAAGAAAACATCTTTTTATTAGGAGATTTGAATGGCCATGTCGGTTTGGAAAGAGAGGGAATCATAAATGTTATAGGAGCCTTCAGCATTGGAAACAAGAACCCAGAAGAAGAGAAAATAATAGAGTTCTGTGTCTTAAACATTTTATAGACGCCAATATAGCCATAAATGGACCTGGTACAGGTGGAACGAGCCTCGACAGGAGTACACTGGAAAGTGAATGATTGATTTAATGCTGCCAAACAATAAGAATTTATTCAAAGATGTTAGAACCTTGCGTTCCGTCTCATTCGATTCTGATCATAGGATGGTCATGGACAGGATAAAAATTCTAAAACCTATAGTTAGGTCCAAATGAAAAACTAAAAGATAGATGCTGAAAAAATTTGAAGAACCCGGAATGTATCGAACGATTAAAGGGATCTTATTAAAAATTTGGACTGTGTCAAATTTTTTGAAAATTTTGTCACTAGTACAGTTTTTTATGCTGATTCTAAGTATGCAACTCATTTTTTGCAGAAATAAATATTTAACATTTTATTGGCGTTTATTTGCAGGAATAGTGCCCGCTTCATATGAGCTCGCAAAAAACAGTAATTTTTGTTGTTATTAATGTTTATTTGTTGCCTGCTTACACCTACTTTAGTGCGAATATTATTGTTGTAGTGTGAGCATATGTTAATGCAGTGCTGTAATCTATCTACTTGCGAGTTGCCTCCGGTCAATTGAATGCTCGGTTAGGTCAAGTGAATGCCCGGTTAGGTTTAACTGAATGCCCGGTTAGGTCAACTGTACTCCCTTGACGATTGGTTAGGTTAAGTCGTGATATTTCGTTAAAACTAACGAAAAATTACGACTCAACCTAACCAATCGTCAAGGGCGTACAGTTGACCTAATCGGGCATTCAGTTGACCTAACCGGGCATTCAATTGACCGGGGAACATTAATAAGAACACAAATTACTGTTTATGCGAGTTCGTATGCATATTTAGAATCAGCATAAAAACTGTACTAGTGACAAAATTTTCAAAAAAATTTGACACAGTCCAAATTTTTAATAAAATCCCGATTAAAGAATAAAACAAGAAGGAAAGTCCGCGCAAAAACATCAGAAAAAGATGTTGAAGGAGAGTGGCAGTACCTGAAAGAAAACATAAAAGAGGCTGCTGAAGAAGGTTTACAAGTAAAGGTAAAATGTTGCATCAAAAAAAAATACAGGGTGGTGGAAAGACGACGTTAAAATAAATGGTTAAAGCGAAAATAAAAGTTTTCAGACAATGGATGAAGAATAGGAGCCACGAAGATAGAATAGAATATGGATGGAGAATATGAAGATAGAATATGGAGATGGATACAAGGTGTGGAGGAAGCATTGAAGAAGAGTGAAACATCTTTGGTGGACGTGGAAGAGAGTGAGGAGTACTGAGACCGTAGCGAATGGCAAAGATTAATCGAGCACGGTTGCTGACAGTCCACCAGGCCTAACAGGCGTTGAGTGAGAAGGTGATATATAACCTTTATTTAGCTTCCGCCCGAATTGTTCATTTTGACGAAGGTCAAGCTTTTCACTCCACCTTAAACCTACAGTTTAACGTGGAATCCGAACCACGCCTCACCAGCAGCCCAGCATCTTAACCACTAGGCCACCAAGAGTACTCATTTATCTACCAGCCACTTTCTTTTATTGTGTGGAAGGATGAACAGATGGGTTTTGTTGCGCGTCGGCTACCGTCACCGGGTCTCGATCCCGGGGCCGATGGAGTCGTAGTCAGCGACGCTAACCACTACACCACCGAGGCGCATTCTGTCTCATTCGAGGCACACACACACACACACACACACACAAACATATATATATATATATGCAGGACAATAATCATAAAAGTAAAATGAAGCGACTGATAACAAGCTTAACAATCGTATACGTTCAGTAATTGTGTATTCAACTTTAATCCCCTTGATAATATGTAACACACACACACACACACACACACACACACACACACACACACACACTCTCTCTCTCTCTCTCTCTCTCTCTCCAATACGGATTTTAAAATCAATAATTATGCAAACGATGTAATTCATTGGCATTTTATGAAAGCATTTTCCTTTCGGTCTTTCCTACAAGAGCGCCGTTAAAAAGAGAAACTTTTCTTCTAACGGATACGAGATAGGAAATGAAATTACTTGCCTCAGTCTTTAACGGTACCCGCAAATTAATTTCGCAATCTGGATTACGTTAACAGCCGATTTTCGTCTAAAGCTGGTGAAATTTGAATTTTGGCAAATATTCTTTTTTTTTTTTTTCGTAGTTGCTTTTGAAGAACACAAGTGGTAACTTCGTAAAAATTTCAACAGTATGCCTTATACACACACACACACACACACACACATATATATATATATATATATATATATATATATATATATATATATACATTTTAACTGCAAACAACCAGTATAATTAACGTAAAGAACGACGCTTGTATATGTCACAACCACGCGATTTACCATTTCTATGGTTGAACAGTATCCATGTTTGTGCCATTAGAAGTTCGCTGTAAACAGCGAATGTCCCTCCCTTAGCTGTGCCTCTCTAATTCGTCTCCTTTGATTTCTCCCAAATAATGACTTATACTGTACGTACAGAGTAAATCACTCTGACGTCGTAAATTAACTTAATTTCCTTCCATACCTTGAATACTGAATCACGTGTTTAGTATGTGGACATCTTTCGTATTCAATGTATGGTAAATTCTTTAATAATAATAAAAACTTCACTCTCTATAAGTCATTATTTATATGTTGTCCGACTGGTGTTATGCAATATAAATGTTATTCAACCGCTCTCCTGTATTAATTTCATCACCTATTACCTATTTTATTACCTATTACCTATTTTCTACTTATGCCCTATCAGTCTATCATCATTCTATGGTTACGTGTCTATATTAGCACACAACCTATTGTGTGACGAATGATATGTGTACACTACTTTGAGCAGGACGAATGATATGTGTACACTACTTTGGGCAGACGTACATGTCCCTTGACGATCATGATCACGTACATGTAAACACATCCACATGTACTCTTTTCACTTTTTTTCTTTTAACCGCGTTCACCTCTCGCCAGTTGTTTATTATTGCTGATACGAAGGGTTCGAATTCACAAACAAGCATCTGAATTCAAAACCTTCTCTCTCACTTCGAGTTCTGCTACCATTTATAACGTTAAGATGTAATGTACCCGGGTAATATACTATATTGTTTCCCTGCCAGGCCACTGGTTATTATCTACTTACGGCACATAGTTATTCACGTTCTCATTACCTGTACTCACTATTTCTACCTAATTGTTATTCAAATTCCGTTGCTATGTGTTATGTTAATCATTAATGCCCGTGTACTTCCAAATGAAAAGTGCACCGTATTTTTCTCTGCTTTCCTCATCGCTGGCTAATTATAATTAGACTTTCAAATGATGATAACCAACCATTCCTCTAATAATATTAGACATAATTTGGCGTAATTATTGTTAACTATAAATATATAACATTGTTGTTAATCCCCTTTAAATTATAAAACAACGGAGAACTCTCCGTCATTATCTAAATTGTATTACCTATTCAGATTACTTCAGTATTAGATATGTCAATTAACAAATTGTTAAAATTGTAATTAACGGTAATTATATACTTAATGTAAATTATGGAGTACTTAATGTACTCGGTACATGTCGGCACCCCGACTTTAGGTCACCATCCAAAAGTGTATACCTTACAAAAACTAGTAATTTTTTTGTTAGCTTTTTGCTTAAATATGATATCCTTAGCGTCCGAATTCCTCAACCCTCCAGCTAAAGCGGGAGCTTGGCCTTCAACTGCACCCCCCCCCCCAAAATTCGGACTTCTTTGTTTCATATATGTTAGATGAGATCATTCCTGCCGTAGCCCTCGCCCGAGGAGGCTGAGCCCTCCTCGCTGTACATTCCTGCCCGGGGCCTTTGTTACAAAGGGTTGCTCCCCTCTCATTTTTAATTCCTACCTTAACTATTGTCAAACGGGGTCGAACCTCTACCCCTGTAAATTCCTGCTTGAGCTGTTGTTGTAAAAGGTAAACCCTCTCCCCCTGTAAACTTCTGATCAATTATCAGTGCCTCGTTCTGTATAAACTTGGTGAATAAAAATTTATGAGTGAACTAAAACTCCAATTTTTGAAGTGAAGTGTTTCCATTCACCCCTTCGGGAGAGAAACTTGGTTGTAACAACTCGGATGCTCTCGGCTAAGGCCGAGCATAACCAACAAGGACCACCCTCGTTGGATCGTCCAAAGTTAATTCATCTTAAAAGTCGCAGCGAGCAGAGGCCTGCGGAAGCTGCGTGATATATAGAAGAACGTTCCGCACAAGATGAGGAGAAAGAACGAACAAATTAAAAATGAGGTAACTACCCGGGAATCGAACCCGGGTTTCTTCTCGTATGTAGGAGAATTACGACTTCTGATTAAGCGAGGCCCATGGTGTAGTGGTTAGCATATCTGACCGGCAATCGGAAGATCCCGGGTTCGATTCCCGGGTGGTCACCTCATTTTTCATTTGTTCGTTCTTTCTCCTCATCTTGTGCGGAACGTTCTTCTAGACAAGCGTCGTTCTTTACGTTGATATATATATATATATATATATATATATATATATATATATATGGGAATGAACTCCGAATGGTCCCCTGAGTTTTTGATACACACAGACCGTGCATTGAACAAGGAACTCTTCTGGGTTAATTACATCCACTATAGTCCGAATAAGTAATGGTAAATGACAAATACCATAGTTTTTCTTTTTCATGATGCTAGCCCGATGTGGGCAACGGGTCACTCGCAAAGAGGTCCCATAAATATAGCTTCTCTCACCAGCTATCTGACGTGAAGGCAGCGAGTCTTTTGCTTATATTGAGGTTCTAAATGTAGCAGGGCTAGGCAACTTTAAACCCTAGATCCATGTCCCAAAGCCGGATCCTGTCTGCTTTGCAGATAGCTGGTGAGGGAAGCTATATTTATGGGACCTCTTTGCGAGTGACCCGTTGCCCACGTCTGGCTAGCATCATCAAAAAGAAAAACTATGGTATTTGTCATTTACCATTACTTATTCAGACTATAGTGGATTTAATTATCCCAGAAGAGTTTCCTTGTTCCATGCACGGTCTGTGTGTATCATATATATATATATATATATATAACACCGGGTGTCCCATTCGAAATTAAACAACTTTGAAACCTTATAATTTTTTATTGAATGATGCAAACAATGTAATATTCACACAGTAAATAGTCAATGTCATACCGTTTCATATGATATACGTGAATTATAACATTTAGATACATTAGATACATTAGATACATTGTGCATAGCTTAATGTTTCCTTTTGTTAAGATCTTCACATGTTATATGCTGAACAATTTGAAGCTTATATGGAGAGAGCTGCAGCCGCTTGCGCACGACTCTATCCACAGTTGAACAAGGACTCTGCAGTTCGACACTGGCACGACGGATGGACTTTCTCGGGCTACTACCAAAGGCGCCGCGTATTCGTTCAACATCTTCTTCCGATCTTGTTCGCCCTCCAGAGTGTTCCTTTAGAACACTGTCAGTCTCCTCAAATTTCTTGGTCCATGCATATAGGTCTCTTCTGGTGGGTGGTTCCTTGTGAAAGGTTGTACGGAATCGCCGTTGCACCAGAGTAGGGGGGACTTCAACTCAGCCATCCATAACACACATTTCGCTTTTTCTTGTGTGGTAAACATAATTCAATCTGAAACAAACAAAAACATTATGACAAAAACTTATGCATACGTGTAGTAACTGGCAAAGTTTCAACATTCTCACATTAATACTTTAAAAATTACAGAGTTTCAAAGTTGTTTCATTTCGAATGGGACACCCCGTGTGCGTGTGTGTGTGTGTGTGTATATATATATATATATATATATATATATATATTATATATATATATATATATGATACAAACAGACCGTGCATAGAACAAGGAACTCTTGTAGGAAAATTAAATCCACTATAGTCTGAATCAGTAATGGTAAATGATTCGTAGCGATTCGTAGCGATTTCCACAGAGATGTTCTCATATATATATATATATATATATATATACATATAAACGAGCGTGGCTGAAAAGTATGCCTCCACTCAATAAATTTTATCGAAACAAAAGCAGATATGTACCTTAGAGTTTATTCTTTAAAACGATACATTTTTCTATAAAATCACCCTGTACCTTCATACTTTACGCCAACGATAAATGAGTTTTTTGAAATCCATCCCGGTAAAACTCGGAGCTTTGACTACGAAGCCAAAATTTCACAGCGGCCTTAACTTCTTCGTCAGATTCGTAGCGATTTCCCCGGAGATGTTATTAAGTTCAGGAAAGAGGTGAAAATCTCATGGTGCTAAATCGGGGCTATATGGTGGATGCGGCAAGAAGGTGAATTGCAGATCCTCAATTGCTTCTCGCGTTTGAACACTAGTGTGAGGCCGTGCGTTGTCATGGTGAACAATGACTGCGTTTTTGTGGGTGCGAACCCTCCTGATCCATTTTTTCAACTTCTTCAGAGTTTCAATATAACGGGCGGAGTTGATTGCTGTCCCTCTTTCGGTAAAGTCTTAGAGAACAACACCATTTATATCCCAAAAAAAACAGTCATCATCACTTTTCCAGCCGATTTTTGAACTTTGAATTTTTTTGGTTGCGGTAAATTTTTGTGCCGATATTCCATGGATTGCCGTTTATTTTCAGGGTCATAATGGTGGACCCACGTCTCGTCTCCTGTCAAAATGCTGTGCAGAAATTCATCTTCATTTTCGAAGAGGTGCAGATTTTCTTGACAAATGCGTAGTCTCTCAGTTTTTATCTCGGCAGTGAGCATGCGAAGCACCCATCTAGCGCAGACCTTTCGGTAACCCAGAATACTGATAGTGTGTCCCACTCGCTCTTTGGAGATATCGAGCATTGCAGCAATTTCATTTTGTTTAATGCGACGATTTCCACGAATCAGTTCGTCAACGTAGTTCCGATGAGACTCGTCGGTTGCCGTTACAGGTCTTCCACTTCGTGGTTCGTCTCGCAAATCTTCTTGCCCTGCTTCTCCTTCTTTACACTGCCTCGCCCAACGTCGAACGGTACTCACATCAACACACTGTTTGCCGTACACAGCTTGCATTCGCCGATGAATGTCTATGGGAGCAACACTTTCCGCGGTCAAAAATTCAATTACGGCACATTGCTTGAAGCGAACGTCTTTACTCCTTTCCATTATAATTGATACTGAACCAACGTGTGGAATGAGTATAGACTATATTAGGATATGACGCAAAACCGGTTTTATCTGGTTATCTCTACACAATCTGGAGTAGGGTGGGGATATCAAGTTACAACACAAAACCGGTTTTATCTGGCTACCTCTACACAATCCAGAATTATTCAAGTGAAAGCATTACTTTTCAGTCCACCCTCGTGTGTGTATATATATATATATATATATATATATAGAGAGAGAGAGAGAGAGAGAGAGAGAGAGAGAGAGAGAGAAAATGCAATAAACGCATTATTAAATTTAGAGTTAAAACCATTAATAAAAATTAATTTGAGATTAAAACTGACACTTAATTATTATTATCTTTTTTTAAGGAGATAATTGGGTAAATAGATAAATAAACAGACAGTCATAGATAAATAGATTAATTAGATAGATAGATAGATAGATAGATATATAGAGAAATAGGTAATTAGATATTTCATTTCAGGTAAAAAGAAAGTAAAATAATTAAATTTTTGTCCACACTTTCATACAACCCATTTCTGACTAACTTCTTCATACAGTAGGATCCCAAAACGTCCGAAGAGATTCTACACACTAAAAACTGCTTCATGAATTTAATCCAAAATGGAATCAAATAAGCTTCGATCCTTTAAATAATTAAAGTTGCCACATTGCTCAGGAAATTTCGATGATGAGGGAAAATTCTTCGACGTTCCTTATTTTCAGAATTACCCAAGTGATGATGTAATTTTAATTATTTATTGACTTTTCAGTTTATTTGATCCCACTTTTGGTTTAAAATAAGTAAAAATAGTAATAAAATAAGTAACATTTATTTATGGAACCGTATCGTAAATATTAAGCGAAAGTTTAGCATTCAGTTGAAAGCATTTTGATTTAAACGCTGTCCGAAAAGTTTCTACTCAAAGACAATTACGTTAGTTGAGGTTGAAAAGTGCACGTCACTGCACATGTCCTTAATATATATGTGTATATATATATATATATATATGCAAAATATTCCCCACCAAGATTCGAACCCAGGAGTAGCGGACGCTCACCACTAGGCTACGACAGGAAAGTTAATTGAACGTGGTGACACATATGGCTGTCTTACGCCTTCGACATGTTCATCTGACGTACGTGGTCTACCAGACGCTTTCTTTGGAAAGATTTTATAAATGAATAGAATTCCTTGAACATTTTATACCACTTCGTATTGCTTTATCATTGTAGGTTCCTTCCTAAACACACGCCCAAAGTTACGTTGGATAGTGATATCTTACTTAAATTTAGTTAACCACAACACGTATTATAATTTCTCTTGTATGGTCGCCATAACACTTATCGTCACGTATCAGAGCCGAGTGCGTATGAATCTTCCTCTCGAGCTTCAGTGTCAGAGTCCATACGCATGCGCGAAAGGGTAAGTAAACCTTAAGATATTGTGCTTTATTTTAAAGCAATTTAATTATTTTATTTCTTATACATCGTGTGTGTGTGTGTGTGTGTGTATATATATATATATATATATATATATATATATCAAAGCTATTGACTTCTCCTTAGGGAAACGGAGCTTACAGATGAAAAGAAGGATCAACACAACGGCAAACATTTTCATTTATTTGTACTTCAGACGTTTCGACAAATCTTTTGTCATCATCAGTGAATTAAGTCTTAAAACCTTAAAACAAAAGTAAAAGTTTTGGGCTTGTCAGTCCGTACCAACCGTCCCCTCAGTAGCCCTCCACAATCCGCAATTAGAAACCATAGTAATGAAAACGACCATCCCCTTCACAAAACTCAGTTTGAAATTTTAACTAGATCCAATAACCTTACAGAACTCCGAATTTTAGAATCTTTGTACATCTATAGAAACAAACCCTCCCTTAATAATAATAGCTCATCCTACAAATTACAACTCTTTTAACTAACCAACCGATTCTCTCACACATACCCTTTCTAATCCTCTGACCATCCAGTGCTCTCTTAGACTTTGCCAAGTATGGAGGTGGATGTAAACATTGTGTATTTACCTATTGAGGTAATTTAATTTAATTTTAGTTTTTATAGTGATGAAATTTAAATGATTTTAATTTTGTATTGATGCAATTTTCATTTTGCTTTAAGGTTTTAATTTTAATGGTTTTAATATTGTATTGACGTAATTTTCACTTTTTACTTTTGTTTTAAGGTTTTAAGACTTAATTCACTGATGATGACAAAAGATTTGTCGAAACGTCTGAAGTACAAATAAATGAAAATGTTTGCCGTTGTGTTGATCCTTCTTTTCATTTGTAAGCTCCGTTTCCCTAAGGAGAAGTCAATAGCTTTGATATTAACCCAGAGATATGGCCGATCGACATTGAACTATTACAGACAATGTGAAAGAGTCTATTTGAAACTTAACAAGGCTATTTGTGATGAGAGTTTCTTGTGTAAGTGCAAAAGTTATAATATTGTGCCTAATTTCCTTAGATTTAAACTTTATAATAAACGCCTCCACCACTCCAAACTATATAAATCATGGCAACATAAATTATTAAATTTGGAGCTTTAATCGAAAACTAAAACAGTGAGTTTTCTCAAGCTGAAATATAAGAATTCTCTGTTTGGTCTAAAATCTAGGGTGTCTTATATTGATTATCATTGTTTAGTTACTAAATTTCAAACTTGCTGTGATAAAATTGTCAATAGACATAAAAGGATACATGCTGCCAAATTGGAAAAATTGGGAATCACTCAGTCGTTTTTTAATAATCCAGATAATTTTATTTTTAATTTCTCTAATAGAGTTTTAAGTATTAGAGAAAGAAATATTGTCGTTAGGCTTAAATTTTGATCTACCTCATTATAAACTAAATTTTTATAAATTTTTGGAGTAGTGCTGATTGATTCAACAGTTTACATAAATAGAATGGAGACAATTTTTGTCGATACGTCTAAATTTAAAAGGGTAAAGAGAATGTTCCTGTCTAAATTACTAAAACTCGAAGATAAACTTAATAGGTGTTTACGTAAATTAAAAAATAGTAATATTATTGCTGACAATACATACCTTTTTTATTTGATTCTGGTTCCAATCCAGGAATTCTATATGGTTTACCTAAAGTCCATAAGCCAATTTCCCACTAAGACCTATTCTTTCGGCATGTGGTACATTCAATTATAATTTAGCCAAATTCTTCGTTCCTTGCTCTCAAAACTCACCTTTAATGATTATTCTATTAACAACTCGTTTCATTTTGCTAAAGAGATAAAGAGATCAATCATGCCGATTTCTTACTAATGGCCAGTTTTGATGTGTCGTCATTGTTTACTAATGTCCCGTTAAAAGAAACATTAAATATCATACTAATAAGTTATTCACTACTGATAATACTCTTATTAATGGCCTCACTCAGACCAATTTAAAAACCTTCTCGAAATAGTGTGTTTTTGATAATCTTTTCTTATTTAATAGCAACCTTTACAGCCAAATTGATGGGGTAGCTATGGGTTCCCCGTTAAGCCCAACACTAGCAAATGCATTTTCTTTGCCATTACGAAGAAATTTGGTTGAAAAGTTGTCCTAGTAGTTTTAAAACCCATATATTACAGAAGATACGTGGATGACACTTTCTTAATATTTAACCATCCTTCACACGTAAAACTTTTTCTTGATTTCTTAATAAACAACATAGTAATATTAAGTACACGTGTGAAAACGAAACAAATAATAGTTTACCTTTCCTGGATGTTTTAGTTAAACGGCTCATAATAAGTTCCATACTTCACTATTTCGAAAACAAACTTTTACTGGCTTGGGAACCAATTATTTAAGTTGTTTTATAAATATAATTAGTGCTATAGTAACATTATTAACAAGAAGTTACCGTATTTGTTCGGATTACTTTTTCGTTAAACGAAGAATTTAATTTTAAAACAGTACTTTATTAACAATTACTACCCTTCTCATCTATTCGATAACCAATTAAAGAAATTTTTAAATAACACTTTTGATACTAAACTCCCATAACTACAGTACAAAAAGAAACCAGATATATTAAATTACCTTTTTATGGTTATTTATCATTGCGTATTCGAGGCGAATTGTCCAAACTGCTCAAGTCTAGTTATCCCCAAATAAATTTTAGATTCGCCTTCGTCAACCCACTTAAATTATCAAATTTTTTAAAGTTCAAAGATGAATTCCCCAAAACTGTATGCCCAATGTTGTTTACAAATACACGTGCGACAGCTGTAAGGCTGCGTATATTGGCAGCACTCAACTCCAACTGGAGGTGCGCCTTTCTCAACATTTGGGCTTGTCAGTCCGTAACCAACGTCCCTCAGTAGCCCTCCACAATCCGCAATTAGAACCATAGTAATGAAACGACCATCCCCTTCACAAAACTCATTTGAAATTTAACTAGATCCAATAACCTTACAGAACTCCCGAATTTTAGAATCTTTGTACATCTATAGAAACAAACCCTCCCTTATAATAATAGCTCATCCTACAATTACAACTCTTTAACTAACCAACCGATTCTCTCACACACCCTTTCTAATCCTCTGACCATCCAGTGCTCTCTTAGACTTTGCCAAGTATGGAGGTGGATGTAAACATTGTGTATTACCTATTGCGGTAATTTAATTTAATTTTAGTTTTTATATAGTGATGAAATTTAAATGATTTTAATTTTGTATTGATGCAATTTTCATTTTGCTTTAAGGTTTTAATTTTTATGGTTTTAATATTGTATTGATGTAATTTTCACTTTTTACTTTTGTTTTAAGGTTTTAAGACTTAATTCACTGATGATGACAAAAGATTTGTCGAAACGTCTGAAGTACAAATAAATGAAAATGTTTGCCGTTGTGTTGATCCTTCTTTTCATATATATATATATCTATATATATATATACAGTATATGAAAGTCATTGCTACGAGGAATTTAAAAGGCCATAAAACCTTGTTATCTGATTATTTTTCCTCTCTCTGTATGAAGAATGGACCCAAACAAAATTAATCGAGATTATGCTCATGATGAATGGCCGTGTTTAGGAGGCTCCACACTATAGCTGTATGTATATCAAATTATTAATTACTGATAACTTCATTCTACAAGATAAAAAAGCATTCTATATAATTCAAGCATACTGTAAAAGTTAAAGTATATACAGTATGTGTGTATATATATATATATATAATATATATATATGATGAATAAAACCACGAAGGAAAGGAAACACAGAATGGTGCTCAAGCGCTTTCGTCTAATGACATCCTCAGGAACACTGAAGTACCTAGAGAGTTACAGCCTATATATAGGTTACAAAAAAAAAATATATATATATATATATTATCAACAAGTTTTTGGGATGGCCATGGGCAACCCCTTGTCGCCCCTCCTCTCCAATATTTATATGGAGTTTTTCGAAATTACTTACATTCCGAGAATCCTGGGGGTTGGCATCCCTTGGTTGCGGTACGTCGACGATATTTTGTGTATCTGGCCCATGAATCGTGACCTGGATAACTTCCTCCTTCAGTTAAATGATCAAGTCCCCTCCATTAAGTTTACTTTAGAAGTGGAACAAGACAATTCAATTCCGTTTTTGGATGTGCGTGTACATAGGGAAAGCCCAGGTTTTAAGTTCAGTATCTATCGGAAAAAAACAAACAATTTGTCCTACGTACACTTTTACTCGGGACATGACACCCCCACTAAGAAGGCCATTTTTTCTTCAATGTTTCTCCGCGCCCTTAGGATCGCCAGTCCGGAATACATCGATGCCGAATTAGAAAAAATCAACGGTATTGGAAGTGATCTGTGTTATCCATCTGCGTTTATGGAATCTTGTCTCAACAAGGCAAAACGAACTTTCTATCGTGTCAATAATAACACTCGTACTTTGTCAAAAAAATATTTTAGTACTTCCCATTTTCCCGGGCTTTTTAGGCATTGCTAATGTACTTAAACTTTTGGATATTAATGTAGTATTTTCATATAACAATATTGTGAAAAATATCGTAGTAAAAAATAGCCCTACCAATAATTCAGGCATTATCTATAAAATTGGTTGTAAACAATGTGATTCCTTTTACATAGGTCAGACGGGAAAGGATTTGCACACACGTATAAAACAGCATCAATATTCCGTTAGAACAGGACAGTCGTCCAGTGCCCTTTTTGTCCATTTGTCAGAGTTATCCTACTGTATTGATTGGAATAATGCTTCAGTTTTATTTCACTCTAGCAACATTGTTAATAGAAATATTCTTGAGTCTGCCATTATCCAACTTACAAATAACTTCAACATAAGCAAAGGTCTTTTTCAACTCGATCCTGTTGTTTTGAATTCCTTCAGAAAAGATTTAGGTAAGAAGGGTAGAACGCTAAATCTTTGGTAAACTTGTATGCCACTTTAATAACTTTAATTTTTCAATTTATTTTTATATACAAGATGGGTAGTGATAAAACCCGGGCAGATTTCAAGTATAATTTTTTTTTTTTTTTTTTTTTTTATAACATTGGTTGGAAACAATTAATTTAATCTTGTGCTAAAAATCGGTAGTTTGATCTTGTGCTAAAAATCGATAGTGTTTCCTTACAAAGTTGTATGCCCCTCCACAATCTTTCAATTTTTAATAATTTTTTTTTTAATTTCATTTCTCCGTTTATTATATATATATATATATATATATATATATATATATATATATATATATATATATATATATATATATATGATACACACAGACCGTGCATGGAACAAGGAACTCTTCTGGGATAATTAAATCCACTATAGTCCGAATAAGTAATGGTAAATGACAAATACCATAGTTTTTCTTTTCATGATGCAAGCCCGACGTGGGCAACGGGTCTCTCGCAAAGAGGTCCCATTTACCATTACTTATTCGGACTATAGTGGATTTAATCATCCCAGAAGAGTTCCTTGTTCCATGCACGGTCTGTGTGTATCATAAAAAACTCAGGGAACCATTCTGAGTTCATTCCCATATATATATATATATATATATATATATATTTTTCTGTAACCTATATATAGGCTGTAACTCTCTATGTACTTCAGTGTTCCTGAGGATGTCATTAGACGAAAGCGCTTGAGCACCATTCTGTGTTTCCTTTCCTTCGTGGTTTTATTCATCATAAATATTTTTCACGTGTTACTTTTGTGAAATAATTTTCATATATATATATATATATATATATAGTTTATTTTTTCACTAGTTTGTACAAGTAATTGTATCAATTAATCATGAAATAGACTTTAATTAGATAGTAATTATCAGATTATGGACACGCAGTGCAAAAAAGAAAAATAGATTCCTAAATAAGTACAGTGTGTCCGTAAAGTCATGGTGGGATTTTAAATAGCTATATTATTGCAACGAAACATGATAATGAGATGAAACAATGCCAAATTTAAGAACAACTCTCAAAGTTGTATCTTGTAGTTAGTCTAGGCTAAGCTTAACCTTTATCTCGTAGTTAGTCTAGGCTGTCCACATGCCTATGTTGAACATGAGCGTAATAGCCCGAAAGTTAATGTGTGGTGTGCTCTAGCACGAGATCGAGTGATTGGCCCATTTTTCTTCGCGGAACCCACTGTGACGTCACACAACTACCTCGCTATGTTGGAACATTTTGCAGTACCCCAATTTATTGACAATAATGTCATCTTTCAGCAAGATGGTGCTCCTCCGCACTATGCCAACGTTGTTCGAAAATTCCTTAATGAAAAATTTCCACAGAGATGGATAGGAAGAGGAGGATGGAAGCCATGGCCTCCACGCTCTCCGGACCTGACACCTTTGGACTTTTATTTGTGGGGTTACGTCAAGCAAAGCGTGTACAGTGTACCCATTAGGGATATTCATCACTCGCACGAGCGAATCATGGAAGCTATCGCATCCGTCACTCCTGATGTTCTTGGGCGTGTGTGGCTGGAATTGAATCACCGCCTAGATGTCTGCAGGGCTACCAGAGGAGCCCATATCGAACTACGTTAAATAAAGTTATTCTTTTAGAGTTGTTCTTCAATTTGCCTTTTTTTCATCTCATCATCATGTTTCGTTGCAATAATATAGCTATTTAAAATCCCACCATGACTTTACGGACACACTGTATGTAATTCTGGATTCATCCATCGAATGAAATCAAGGAAAATGCAACAAATTTACGTTCATCAGGAGTATGTGAACGATATTTGATGAAGCTATTTTAAAGTTTTGCTTTCTATCTACTATTTATTGAAAGTCTTTCGGGAATATGACGTCAATTATTCATATTTAATATATTTTAAAATTGTCCTCGATTAATTTTTAGTAATTCAGGCAAATCTTGATTAAAAAATATTAATATGACTGGATTAAAAAATGATCAGTAAACGCTTAGTAGATACAGATACACATTTAGAGAGACAGATACGGGTATGGATGTAGATACTGATACAAATATAGATATATCATAGATATAATGCGTGGCTGGCTACGAGGGCAGGAGGAGATCAGACAGCAATTCCCTCTTTCACAAACATAAAGTAATATAAAGTATAATTAGAACACTGCTTCATAGTATTCTAAAATATAAATATAGATGTAAGTAGATACAGATATACTCTAGATGTAAATATATAAAAGATACAGATATAGATGTAAATATATAAAAGATACAGATATAGATGTAAATATAAGATACAGATATAGATGGAAATATATATAAAAAATACAGATATAGATGTAAATATATATAAAAGATACATATATAGATGTAAATATATAAAAGATACAGATATAGATGTAAATATATATATATATAAAATACAGATATAGATGTAAATATATATAAAAGATACAGATATAGATGTAAATAAATATAAAAGATACAGATGTAGTTATAATAATAATATAAATATAGGTATAGATATAAATATATCAACTTACTGTTGATTTGAACTTACTTTGCTTTGCGCTCAGTCACATTCTGGTAATTCATTTATATTGATCCTTCCAATTGGTGTTCCGACACTTCAGCTATTAATGTGCGGATAGGCGTGTGTAGAGAAAGTTTCTTATTTCGTTTACCTGCGTTTATCGCTAATTAGATCTGAACTGAAGACAACTGAGCTGTACAATGTTTTATATTTGTACATTCTCCGTTAAAATGACGTTTTGGTCGTTTTTACGAGCGAAACCATAAAATTAATATATAAAAAATGCATAGTCTTAATTACATCGTTGTAAATTAGCATGTGTTTGTTAGTGTACATTCTATAAAGTACAACACTTAGTTATTTAACAAAGAGTTTTCAAACGATGAAAAATTTTTGTCAAATTACTTTGTCTTCAGGAGTATCCTTGAAATATTTGGACACGCAATAACTCCGTACTTGAAATACAGTGTGTCCCAGAATTAACTATCTATTTCAATGAAATCGGACAAATTTTTTAAAAACACACTTTTATTTATGTTTATCATTTTTAATGTGTTAAAAATGTATAAATTTCTAAATTTTTTTCATAATTTATTTTCATAATTTTTTCATTATCTGGTCCAATGAAAGACCGTCTGAAGTCATAGAATGGCAAAGAGACTCTCCAAAAGTTAACGTGTGGCTTGGAATGACCAAATCCAAAATTTATGGTGCTCCATCTTGTTGAAACACAACATTATCAAGAATGCCATCATCAAGAAGCTGTGGTTCGAGAAACTGCTGAAGCATATCAAGGTAGACGGTACCTGTTACAGTTGCCTCTGCAAAGAAGAATGTGCCATAAATTTTGGATTTGGTCATTCCAAGCCACACGTTAACTTTTGGAGAGTCTCTTTGCCATTCTATGACTTCAGACGGTCTTTCATTGGACCAGATAATGAAAAAATTATGAAAATAAAATTATGAAAAAAATTTAGAAATTTATACATTTTTAACACATATTAAACATGATAAACATAAATAAAAGTGTGTTTTTAAAAAAGTTGTCCGATTTCATTGAAATAGATAGTTAATTCTGGGACACCCTGTATATAACGTCGGGAATCAAATAATTTTCAACAAAGGTACAAAATATTTAACCGAGTCAATTCTTCGTTGATGATCAGCTGTAATTTCCTCATATATCGTTCGATAATCCAGTAAATTTTAACAATTACTTCGAGAAAACTACGTGATTTCTGAAATGGTCTCATTTATCAGCTGTCAAATACCGTTCACAAAAAGTTTGCCCACCCTAATTTTAGGGGCGTATTAGACTAATTACCCCCAAATTAATGGCTTCAATTTATCGTATTATTAAGTACTTACAATATGTATTCAGCAAAAGTTAAGTTAATCGTTTGCATGTCCAAAAAAATAATTATACCTGTAAAAGGGACATTTTTTACTCAACTAGCTTTAAACTATATATATATATATATATATATATATATATATATATATATATATATATATATTATATTTTCTTAATATTTATATATATGTAAATGAAATAAATATATTATAAAATTAACATTTTTATTTTTTTATTTATTATTTATAATAAAAATGAAATTTCCAAGAAATAAATCCTTAACATATATATATATATATATATATATATATATATATATATAGTTAGTTAGTTAGTTTCTATTAAAATAAACTAAAAGTAAAAAATTGAAAGACCAAAATGATACCAATTTTATTACTTTTTTCTTTTTTAGTATTTGGCGGGGGTGGGAAACGGTCCCTTTTCGTGCGGTGATTTTATTTATAAAAAAATATTTATTTTTGTATTTTTTTTTATTACCGTTTTTTACGATATTTAATCTGTTATTTTCTCGTTAAATGCGAGAGTTTCGTGTTTGATTAATTCGAAAAATTAATCCTATTGATCTTAAAACGAAAATTCTTTTATAGGAAGTATCAAATACACGGTTCAGTTTGATCTATAAAAGCCATTTCTGTTTATCATTTGAAAAAGTCAGAAATGAATGGAGAGAAATTTATAATTTACACAGAGTTAAATTATCGAAATTTTTCATTTCTATTTTATTATTTTTGACCTTTTTTTTGGGGGGGGGGGGGATTTTACGTTCGATTGTAAATCAATTCTTCGATATTTTTCGTTATTTACAATGAGATATTTACGTTTTTTTTTTTTTTTTTTTTAACTTTCAAATAGCAATTTTCGAACGTTTTATTGTGATAATTTTTTAGGGATTGAAATTGCGAATTGTAACAGTCTCTAAATAAAATTGCAATGAACAATTCGGGCGGAAATGCCACCACCACCACGGTTAACAGTTATAAATTAAAAGTAAAAAGAGAAGGAATATGTAATTAATTAGTTTTTATTAGTTAAATAGTTAATAAGACCTTTTTAATAGTTTAATATCAACTGTATTGAATTAATAGAGGCACCGAATTTGATTACTTTCTGTTCATTCCCATTTTCATTCGTCGTCCGACAATTGGAATGTTCGAAGTTGGAGTTTCCGGATCTAGGAGAAGAGTTTCCTAATTTGAGAAAGGGTATAAAAATCGAGGGGTGTAAAAACCCAATGGGTATTTTCTATGAAAAATCTAAATTGAACTAGGAATTCCCATATATTGGGAATAAGAATGGATCAATTGAAAATTGCCTCCTTTAAGATTCCCACTTTATCATTATTTAGCAAAAACTGGAATGGGAATGACCGAGATTGAGAAGAGACGAGATTCATGACATCAATTCTTAAATTCATGAGGGTTTGTCACTTTTGCA
This sequence comes from Bathynomus jamesi, assembly GCA_023014485.1. NCBI lineage: Eukaryota > Metazoa > Arthropoda > Malacostraca > Isopoda > Cirolanidae > Bathynomus > Bathynomus jamesi. Next base: position 52,638 of record JAJOZX010009349.1, read on the forward strand.
GCATAAATATACCTCAAATCTAAACCCTGTAGAAAATCTTAAATATGTTCAGGGATTTAACACCCGTTTGTAAATAATTAAATCGTTACAAATTTGCGTGTTGTTAACTCAAATTAAGTTTTAAAGACCATTTTTTTTAAGTATCTTTGGTCACATTTACATAAAGGAAATCTCTAGAGCAACTGAGTAAATCCCGGGTGGCTCCGCTTTCCTCTCCAAGCACCGAAAACATGAAAACTTTTATAATTCTATTAATTTTTAATCCACATTTTTGGAAATTATTTAGAAAGTACTATTAATAACTTTCGAAAATTTATTTTGTCGAAATAAACAAAGTTTGATGTATTCCTTAATTAAAGTAAGATTTGCTGTTACGTACTTCTTTAGCCTACGAATGATTAATTAATTATCGTACATTTTATCGTACAATGTCACGAAGAAATAATTACTGGCTTAAGTGTTTGTGATAAAACCTTTGAAGTTGAACAGTGATATCAAATTAAGGTCACTGGCAGCGTTGGTAGTTTAGTAGGTAACACCGTTTTCATTTAAACTTGTGAAGACACTGAGGTCGGGATTTCGACTCCCGTTGATGTTCGTTAACGATAATTTAGGAGTTAATGCGATGGACGGCGTTCGTCTTGTCTAAACGTTGTGCCAATTTAGGTGATTTTTATTTTTTTTAATGACCTTATAATAACTGTTACAATAAGAAAATGTTTTCGGTAATAATTAAATAAAATAGTGGGACATCTTACGTCTGGCAACTATTCTTACATAGATGTCTATTTTCTCTTTATTTGTTTGCCAACAAAATAATGAATGTTCTATAAAATTCGCCATATTAATTGGTAACCATTCCTAGGACTATCCTAAGCCAGTCTGGGATGTGGAGGTACGTGGAGGAGGAATGCAGTGACGAGCCTTCTGAACTTAATGTATCTAGCTCGACCCACTTCACCTTTTTAAGAGGGGACTTATTTTTCCAGGTTGATAGCGTTACCTACCGCACCTCTCAGTGCCCTCTTTTCGAGGGCGAATAACGTTAAATGGACCAACCAACCAAGAGTATTAGATGGTGGCTGTTACCTCACTGAGAGCATTCCTTTACGAGCATGAAGTAAATAATTGTGTGTGAAACAATAACTGCATTTATTTGGATTTTATGATGATTAAGATGAAAACTTGTATACAGTATATATCAACTCTCTACTTCACCAGGCCAACTCAAAAGGAGGGGCAACAAGCTTGACCTTCGTGAAATGAGGAGTCATCGCACGGATTTGAAAGGTTGAAAGGTATATACAACCCTGTAGGTGTTCCGTGTGTCGGTCTCTCTTCACACGAAGGTCAAGTTGCTGGCCCCCACCTCTAGCCCTGTTCTGGTAGAAGAGAGTGTCTCTCTCTTGCGATCTCCATCGCACATAGTCAGACACACCCGGCTCATCCGGTATAGTCTTGGTCCAGGCGAGTCTTCTTTTGAAGACTTCAACTTTGACACCAGTGATGTTCCTGATGTCTTTGGGAAGCTGGTTGAATAGTCTTGATCCCTTGACAACCAAGTTATTTTTCTTCAAAGTTGAGGGTGTTCCTTGTCTGGCTTTTAGTTTGGAAACACTACACATTCTACCTTTCCTATTTTCCAGTGTTGTTTGGACGTTAATTAACTTTAGTTTGAGTTTAGGTACCTATTTTCGACCATTTCCTCTACGTAAATTAGGGTGTATCTCTCTCTCTCTCTCTCTCTCTCTCTTTTCTCTTCTCCAGTAAATATAAGTTTAATTTACGAAGTCTTTCCCAGTAGCTGAGTTCTACATCGTTTTATATCGTTTCGTTTCCGCCAGTGAAAGAAATATCCTTCAACTCCTTTGTTAAAAAAGGTTAGGGTAGGTAAGATTAGGTTAGGGTAGGTAAGATTAGGTTGACTAGGTTAGATTAGGTCGGTTAAACTTACTGGTAGATTTATATACTGTATTAAAACCTAAAAGAATAAACGCAATCGAAAGGTACGTTTTGATGCGAATAGCAATAAGAAACAAATCCCATTTTGGCGGATAAGTTAAATTTTGGCATTAACGCTACAACATCATTAAATTAAACATTGCGAGAAATTTCATCATATTGATTATGTTAATTTAATTGTTAAGATTTTTAGCTAAGAAGAAGAAGAAGAAAAAATATTTAAAATACTTAAAATATTTTAAAAATATTTAAAAATATTTAAAATATTAATTATTTTAATTCTAGTAAGGTTTATACGAAACCAATTAATTTGTGAAATTTTTTTTTTTGAACGAACACACAAAAGTGAGCGGCTTTTACCTGCCAGATGTACGATATAATTTTAAATGTCCTTGGATTTTCGTCTTTGCTGCATTCTTTCTTAAAATGACGTACAAGCGAGATGTATCTCGGATAATCTAAAAGTATTTACCGCTTATTTTTATTAAAAAAAAATGTGTACATATAGTGTATATATATATATATATATATATATATATATATATATATATGATTGTGTGTGTGTGTGTGTGTATATATATATATACTAGAAACGCCCGCTGCGCCTTGCGCAGTAAAAACCCCGAAACACAACCTAGGGGAAGAAGAGGAGGGACGAATGTGTTACTAAAACCTTCCCTGTTCTCCCTTAATGTATATATTAAGTCTTTTAAGGGTTAAATTTGATGCAGATTGCCCAAGCCGTTTACGCGTGTATGAATGAACAAACATCAACATTCTCTCCTATACACACACACACACACACACACACAACATATATATATATATATATCCGTAAGAATTAAATTAAAATTGTATGGCAGTAGATATCACACCACAAAAAAGATGAAAGAGAAGATAAGGAGACAGGATGAGAGTGACAGAAAGGAAAGAGGTGATAAGAGATAGCAGAAACAGTTTGAGCGTAGATAAAGGACTAAACACACTCTCAATATAAAAGTACATAAGAGTACACTTGGTATTTTAAGACTACACTTAGTTGGCTGAAGAAGGTACACTGAGAGTAAAGTGAAAGGTTTCTTTAATCTCTAGAAGTGTACTTTTGGGTGTATTACACTTTAAAAGACAAAACAAAAATTAAATAGATTTTTTTTTTAAATATTGTAGAGAAATATTTTATTCAATTTTGAACTCTCAAGCAAATTTCTGACAGTAGTCTGTGTAAGTGTAGATTCTGTGTAAACGTCGATTCTGTGTAAACGTCGATTCTGTGTAAGTGTAGATTCTGTGTAAACGTCGATTCTCTGTAAGTGTAGATTCTGTGTAAACGTCGATTCTGTGTAAACGTCGATTCTGTGTAAACGTCGATTCTGTGTAAGCGTCGATTCTGTGGAAGCGTCGATTCTTGGTAAGTGTAGATTCTGTGTAAGCGTAGATTCTGTGTAAGCGTAGATTCTGTGTAAGCGTAGATTTTGTGTAAGCGTAGATTCTGTGTAAGTGTAGATTCTGTGTAAACGTCGATTCTGTGTAAGTGTAGATTCTGTGTAAACGTCGATTCTGTGTAAACGTCGATTCTGTGGAAGCGTCGATTCTTGGTAAGTGTAGATTCTGTGTAAGTGTATATTCTGTGTAGTTAGTTTGGGTTGAGTCAGGTTCGGTTGGGCTAGGTTAGATTAAAATACACTGTAAGATTTGTTAAAGTTGTTGGGTTAAGTTTGTCAAGGTTGTTAGGTTAGGTTAGGTAAAGTTAGGTTAAATTTAAATGAAATCAGATAAGGTTAGGTTAGGGTAGGTTAAATTTAGATGAAATCAAATAAGTTAGTTAAATTTAGGTGAAATCAAGTAAAGTTAGGTTACGTTAGGTTAGGGTAGGTTAAACTTAAAATCAAATAAGGTTAGGTTAGGTAAGGTTAGGTTAAATTTAGGTGAAATTAAGTGAGATTAGGTTAGGTTAGGCTAAATTTAGATGAAATCAAATAAGGTTAGGTAAAGTTAAGTTAAATTTAGATTAAATCAAATTAGGTTAGATTAGATGGTGCTGTAGGTCATTTTAGGTTCTGGCGTCTTTATTACTGCAGATAAAATAATTTTTCTTGGCAAAACTTTTCATTCGAAAAAATTTTCAGGACGATTCGAAAACTGGTGCGTCGGTCAAAAATTTCGTCATTCAGAAGGTCCCCGCGCGCCGCAGTACTTTTGGATTTTCGTTAGGATACCATTTGGCAAAAAGCGAACCGTTTAATCTACTCTCTATTTTCTTTCGGCCTATAACAAATGTAATCTTTAAATACTTCATATTTTGCAGAATACGTTAAAGTCCATTTATATTTACAGACACAATAGTAGTGATGCACCGGAGCTCCGGCTCCGGCTCCGGCCGAGCAGGAGTTCCGGCCATTTTAGAAAACCCTCTGCTCCTGCCGGAGGTCTCTAGTGATGCACCGAAGGCAGATTTTGGCCGGAACCTCCGGCTTAGTGTTTTTTCTCCGGTCGGAGGCTGGAGGTTCCGGCCAAATGATTTATTTCAGTATTTATGTGTGTGTGTGTGTGTGTGTGTGTGTGTGTGTGTGTGGTCCATCGTCTCATCTATTTAGGGTTTATATATTATAGTCCTGCTATTTTAAATTATTAAGTCTTTAATAACTTAAACTTTATAAAAGTCGACTTTCTATGCTTTGTGTGTGCTAATTTCTCTAAAATTCCCATTGAACAGAATATCCTCAGGTTATGAAACTTACGATGTCTTGCTGAATGCTGATTGCTGAGTAAAGTAGCCTATATCAAATCAATATTAATACAATCACTGATCACTCATAAAATAAATTATTATTACAGTCATTGAGAACTGAAATATTCGGATAGGTGCAGAAATGAGGTTTTATAGTGTTATAGAATTAAAAC
>JAJOZX010009349.1:62500-77500 GCA_023014485.1 Bathynomus jamesi
AATCGTTCTTGTCTTAGGTACTAATCTGCTCAATTTCTTTAATGATAGTATTATAAATATATATGACCAAGAGTAAACAGTAAATGTATAAATTTCGATTTTTAAAGACGTTTGACAAAATACCACATAAGAGATTATTAGCTAAACTTCATACTACGGAATTTATGATAATATCCTGATATGGATTAAAAATTGGCTGAGTAAACGTAAACAAAGCGTAGTCATTAATAGCAAAGCGTCTCACTGATAAAGAGTAACTACCGCGTGCCTTAGGGACCAGTTCTGGGACCAGTTCTTTTTATTATTTATATCAATGACATCGACGTAGGAATTAATAGTATAATTTCCAAATTTAGGGATGATACCGAACTAGGGGACGAACAAATTCAGTGGCAGAATGTTTGCAGATTCAAGAAGATATTAATGAATTACTCGAGCGGGAAGAAATTTGGCAAATGAACTTTTAATGGAGATAAATGTAAAACGTTGCATATCGATTGAAGCAATGTTAAAGAAAAGTATTTTATGCGCGACAAGACACTAACGAATGTTACGGAAGAGAAAAATTTAAGTATTATTGTTGGCGACACTCTTAAACCGAGTAAGTAATGTATCAAAGCAGTCAGAAAAGCAAATAGAATCTTGGAATTTATTAGTAGATTATTACACAGTTTAAGTCGGAGAAAACAATATTAACATTATATAATTCCTTATTACGCCCCCACCTAGAATACTGCGTTCAGTTCTGGTCCTCATATTTACGGCAGGACATGACAGAATGGGGAGAGTACGTATTTGAGGAGATTTAATCCAGGTGTTTAAAATGATTAAAGGTTTGAAAATGTCGACACCAAAAAATATTTCACCTTCAGAAATGCAGTTAGAACCAAATTGTATATATCGGTTGACGATAATGCCAGTTTGTGACATGCCAGCGTGTGATATGCCAGCAAAAAATTAATAACAAAAAAAAAAAATTAGACTAACACGAACGTAGATGTAGCTTGTAGCGTAAACTAACCCACTTTTTGTTTAACTTTACCTACTCTTTTTCTTTTTCTTATCCTCTCCTTACTTGCATGTCTGTAACTCTTTACTTGCATGTCTGTAGTTTGCATGGTATGACAGTGAGTTAAGACTGTGTTTGCATGGTTTGTAAGCGTTCTTATTTTACTTCTTTTCATCTTTCACCACTTTCCTATTCTCTTCAACTATTTTTCTGACTTGTCGGCAGTGGCCGAATGAATGAATGTTAACCCACGAGTGATAGGTGTTGCTATTTACTTAACCCCTTATTCTCTTCTCTTAACCCCCTACTCTTTTCTTTCTCTCGGGCTAATCTTAGAGTGGATCTTAGGGTCTTTGCTAGCCTTAGCTTCTGTAGATCTGTAGAACTAGCGGTAATGATCTCAGATTAGTGGGTAAACATTTTAATTCTAATGAAGCTAAACATTGTTTCTTCAATCGTATAGTTCATTTGTAGAATGGATTCGATCGGTCGAATCCTTTGGAAAAAGACTAGATGCTTATTTTGCCTTTAACCGCCAGTTGGAAGCATTTGTGATCACGTATTGTTGAATTTTCACTTAGATTTGTTATAATGTTATAATGTTTCAGATCAACAAAGACCCTAGGATCCACTCATGGCTGGTCTACCTAACTGTGTTCGTAATTGTGTATTGTGCATGTCCTCCGTGGTGTCGGAGGGGACCTACAATTTTACGTAGGTTCCGAACCACAAAGCCTTAATTTTCTTCCTCTTTACAGTAAAATTTTCACTTTATCCTTAAATTTATCTTTAAATTTTCACTTCATCTTTAAAGTTATCTTTAAATTTTCAATTTATCTTTAAATTTACTTTTAAATTTATCTTTAAATTTTCAATTTATCTTTAAATTTATCTTTAAATTTTCAATTTATCTTTAAATTTATCTTTAAATTTTCACTTCATCTTTAAAGTTATCTTTAAATTTTTAATTTATCTTTAAATTTACTTTTAAATTTATCTTTAAATTTCAATTTATCTTTAAATTTTCAATTTCTTTAAATTTTCAATTTATCTTTAAATTTATCTTTAAATTTTCAATTTATCTTTAAATTTATCTTTAAATTTTCAATTTATCTTTAAATTTTAAATTTATCTTTAAATTTATTTTTAAATTTATCTTTAAATTATCTTTATCTTTAAATTCAACGTCTCTTCTTTGCTTTACTTTAAAACTTTCACCGTCTTTAAATTTTCTTCCATCTTTTAACCTTCCTTCTTGAACAGAGAGCCTCGTAGGGACCAGCCGGTCTCTTGCTATTTGGTGTCCTTTGTATTCCATTGTATATAAAAGTATATAAATTTTACAGCCAATTACAGCAAACTTTACAGCAAACCTTACAGCAATAAAAGTATATAAATTTCACAGCCAATTACAGCAAACTTTACAGCAAACCTTACAGTAATAAAATTAAATAAATTTTACAGCCAATTACAGCAAACCTTACAGCAAACTTTACAGCAATAAAAGTATATAAATTTTACAGCCAATTACAGCAAACTTTACAGCAAACCTTACAGCAATAAAAGTATATAAATTTCACAGCCAATTACAGCAAACTTTACAGCAAACCTTACAGTAATAAAATTAAATCAATTTTACAGCCAATTACAGCAAACCTTACAGCAAACTTTACAGCAATAAAAGTATATAAATTTTACAGCAATTTATTCGCTGAGGTAAAGTTTAAAACATAACCAAATCTTGTCTATTGTATTATTTATGTATTGGTCAGTCCACACTCGCATTATAAGAGCTCAATAATTACTACTACTACATACTAATTACTACTACTACATACTATAGTATGCGGTCTACTACCTACGATTCGGCGGTCTATCTTTTAATTATAGCTTCTTATCTTGTTTACTAATTGCTTGTTTACATTCCACTGTCAATCGCCCTTGACGATTGGTTAGGTTTAGTCATGATATTTTCGTTAGTTTTAACGAAAATATCATGACTAAACCTAATCAATCGTAGGTAGACCGCATACTATAGTAGCACCCAATAATTTTATACAAAACACTTTGAAAATAAAATTTTAAGTCAGTCAGAGCTTAATATTTACTCTAAACTCATGAGGAAACTGTCAATATCAGAGGTTGATTCAAGTAGACACATAATTCTGCTTTTGAAGTTTTAAATTATTCTTCTTAAATTCCAATATGATGTTTAGCTCTTTTGATATTCATTCCAAGTATTTTGATTGTATGTGCGTTTACGAAACTATTTAGCTAAAGGGAAATGTTCCGTAAGGAGAGAAGGTTCCCTTTCAGTTTCCTTAATTACTCAAAACTACTGTCGCCTTTCCAGACTCCAAAAAAAAATATCATTGACGAAAGCGTCTACAAAAGACCAAATACTCATCTCTTTATTCTTCGAATTAATAATAATAATAAAACGTGGATTACTCCAACTGTCTTCTTTAACACAACAACTATAATCCTTCTTCTTAAAGAAGTTTTTTGCTTCATCTTCGTCAATTTCGACTTTCAGATTTTTATTCTTATAGAAAACTTTACTCCCAAATTCTTTATTTCATTTTGTTTCGCTGAAGCGTTTTGGATCTTACCAAATTTGTGAATTTAGACTGTTGAACGATTTCTCAATCTTCAAATACTTCGTAGCAGCAGTGAGCGTGGCAATGTTTATTTTAAAACTATATCTACCTCGCAAGACTCAAACGAATTTAGCCTCTCTTATATATATATATATATATATCGTGATGAGAACATTATTTACCGTACCAATTCTTGCTTTCTTCTTCGCTCGGCTTCCCCAATTTCCTCTTTCTTTGTCCCAATTTTTCAAAGCCGGGCACAGACCATATAAAACGAAACGAAGACGCCTTCCTGCAGTCTTGATGAAGCTTAAATTTTCTGTTTTTCCAATCCTTACTAGCGTTTACTCGCGCGAATTTCCTGTTTTATCAATCCTACGATAGTGATCCTTTTCTCAGAAAACGTCTCTATTCTCTACCATTGGTGGGTGAATCGTATACTCGCTTTAGATCTAGTCGGTTTTGTACCGAAATTTCTTGTTTCTGTTGTACGTTTTTCGGTAAATTAAACTGAAAATGCTTTTCTTTTCAACTGAAAGTTTAAAAAGATACGGAACACACACCACACAACACACACACATGTGTGTGTGTGTGTGTGTGTGTGTGTGTGTGTGTGTATATATATATGTATATATACACCTGAAAAGCTGAAAGATATATATATATATATATATATATATATATATATATATATATATATATATATATATATATAGACAAGTCTCATTAGTCTCTTCTCTGCTGTTTAATATACATATTGATGGATTAATTGCCTTTCTTAATGAAGCAAGAGTGGTGAGATGCAGTATAGATGACATGAGGATAAATAACTTGGTCTCTGCTGATGATATGGTGTTAATAACCCTTCGGTGAAAGGTGTGAATCATCTTATAAAAATTTGTGAATCGTATTCACAGAACGATGACATTAATTTTAATAGGTATTAATAAAAACAAGATTATGCAGTCCCATCCTAAAAGTGAACCCAAACAGGTAATATTATTATCAAAATGAGAGACGAACCAATAGTGCAGGTACAAGAATTTAAGTATCTTTTTTTTTATGCAGAAAGGCGTGCCAAGGGCAAATGCCAGCCGCAAAGAGGATTAAGAGAGCCAAAATCAAGGTCCAAGGTTTTCGAGATGCATGGATACTTTGCGTTTGAAAGATTGAAGGGCATAGACTGGGGAAAAGATGGATGGAGGAAGATTGTTCCACAGTTGACCGGTTGAGTAGATGAAAGACTGAAAATACCAATAAACTCTTGCACTAGAGAGTTGGACAGAAGAGGAATGGGAATGTGTCGAAAGTCGGGTACTGCGTGCTCTCCTTGAAGGAGGAAGCATGAAGTTAGAGAATTCAGAAGAGCAGTGTCCGTTATAATAGCGACAGTAAATAGAGAGTGAAGCAACATTGTGGCAAAGAGAAAGAGAGGGATTAAAGACAGTCAGTAAGAGGCGGGGAACTGATGAGGCGAAAAGCCTTTGATTCCACCCTGTCAAGTAGAGGTGTGTGGGTCGTACATGATAAGCGTACTCTATACAGGGCGGGCAAGACCCCTGTACAGAGCCAGCAACTAAGTTGTGGTGAAGAAACTGCGGAGCTGGTACAACACATCTAACAAGAATGTTAAGAGAAGAGGAAAGATTGATTTGTGTATTGTTGAAGGTAAGAAGATAGTCATGTGGAAGATTGTGACGAGTCGACAAAAGAAGGAACTGAGTTTTTAAGGCAATGACAGCCACAAGGTTTTCTTTGCCACAATCAGAGATAACAGAAAGGTAAGAGGTCAGGTGTACCGTAGCCGTCACACGCCAAGATTGAGTGTCTGTTGAGAGAAACTCTTTGTGAAGCTGATGGAGAATTGAAGAGGGGAATCACCGGCAGAGGAGTGGATAGGACAGGAAGTGTGACTTAATAGATCATTGATAAATAAAAGGAAAAGAGTGGGTGACAGGACAGAACCCTGAGGAACACCACTATTAATAGCTTTAGGAGAAGAACAGTGACCATCGACAACAGTAGCTATAGATCGGCCAGAAAGAAATCAAAGATGAAGGCACAGAAAGAGGGATAGAAACCGATAGAATCATTAGCTCCTTGAGTGATGAGTCAGACATAAGGAAACAATATCGAAATTATTGTTCTAAGGCAAACATGATTATAAGGAACATTCTGTACAAGCGAAGCTAAAGACAACTCATTTTCGTACTTTCTTCACTTGTATAACCCAGCAACTCTCGGTTAATTATTATAAAGGCTCCTGCAGAACCCTCAATTTGTTTTACAACAGATCCTGTCAGGGACGTATCCAAAGGGGTGGGCAAAGGAGGCGGTCGCCCCCCCCGGACTAGAAAACAATTGTATGTAAAATATTAATTGTATGTAAATATTAAATAGGTAATCATTTAACTGCATTGATCAAATTACAGTTTGTTCGATTGTCCGGTTTAGAAACATGAATTAAAAATTGTAAAAAAAAATCGCTAGAAGCCTGTAATTAGCCTGACTCTAAATGTAAAATTCATCATCAAAAGTTTCATTTCGTTATAAAAACTTATACTTTTTAATTTAAGACAAAAAAGCAATTTTATAGCTATTTCCATGTGATTTTTATGGCATAAATATCACCAAGTATTTTATTAACATATAGTCATATTAATGCGTTATATCTAAAAATCTCGATGAAAATAGCTCAAAAAGTCAGGTAAGTCAGGTTAATACGGATGGCATATCTGGCTATTCGCTGGCAACGCTGGTTTAAATTTGACTCTTGATTCGATATGTTTTTTTTTCAGAATTGACAATGTACATTTATCGAACAATTATGTTTCGCTGAATTATTTTATTATGTTTGGTTAAATTATGAATTTGATTGAATTATGTTGAATTATGTTGAATTTGGTTGAATTATTTTATTCAACGATTATTATTTTATGCATATTGAGAAACATTTACGATGCAATTTAGCACAAAAACCACAGTTGAGTACTATATCATCACCAAATGATGTAATAGGAGATGTTAGAAGCGAATGTCAAGATTTACGGCATCACAATTCTAATGCTAAGAATGCACACTCTAAAAGATAATAGTTTTATACAGCATTTAAAGAAATATAGGTTCCATGCACGGTCTGTATGTATCATAAAAAACCTCAGGGGACCATTCTGAGTTCATTCCTCTCTTAAAGAAATATAGTATAAAATACGTAGAACATTATGTCAATTGATTTTAAAAAAATCAACAATGTTTTTGAGGCTAGGTTATATGGAGTTATTACAGTGTTCTAAAGAATCCAGTGTTGTCAATGGGGCTGTAACTATATGTCAGGGTGTCATTTTAATACTGGTACCCAATACATTAGCAAATTTTAGCCTTTATAATAATTGTGCGAGTGCGGATTACTATTGAATTATATAAATTGAAAATAATTTAGACACTAATTTAAAAGTATATGCCAGCTTTTGTAATAATTGGTTATCAAGGTTTAGGCTGACCTAATTATACGTGGTATGATAGTTTTATCAATAAATTCGTCATAGTTGTGCATAATTTTCTTATCAATATAAATGATGTACATTTATTGAAAAATTAAATCTATTCACTATGTATTTTGAGTATCTGAACTATTTGTTTAATGCGTGATTAATTCATAATTATGTAATCTATGCGTAACAATCACATATATTGATACTATTTATGCTTGAAGTATTAATGAATGTTTATTCTTATGATATGTACATACAGTATTTCTTAAACTCAACTCTATGTTAACATTAGAATCAGACAATTTGCGTTTAAGCGATGCAAACGAAGTTTTGGACAGATTTGCTCGTAAAAAAGCGAGACGATTGAACATGATGCTGGAGTAACACTAGAAACCAAAGAAATTATCGCATAACAATCGCTGCACTAGTTTTGTGATCAAAAAGTGTGTCCGTAACGTCACAACTCCCGGTTCTACTTTGGCTGTTGATTTATTGGTCAAATGATCTAATACGCTCTTATGGGCTAGTTTTGTGTCTACCTGACTGTATACACTTGAGCAATTGAGTATGTATATCTGTAGTGTGTAATCATTTCCCTGTATATAAACTTGCCAGGCCGTTAGATTACGTAAACTTATAATATTGATTTCGCTGTTAAATTTAATAAAATTAATCCAATGCGATAAATCTGTATGTTTACCGTTCTTTGATCGTATTGAGCTAACATGAACTATTTGAAAACGTACACAGTGTAACCCGTTTATGTCAAATCGCTTTGGGTCATAACGCGGTTGATATTACTATATTTAATAAATCACGTACGACTGATATTCACACATGGAAAATTCCTTGCTTAATATCACTAAAGAAAATGCTTATTATCACGTTTTTTTAATAACAATTGTTGTTGCATCGGTGGAAAAACAATGACATACGCAAGTTTTCAAATAATAAAAACATGTTAACACGCTGAAAAGCACTAATGCAAAAGACGTTCATTATCATTTCATCACTACACCGAGAACGTGATATTAAGCATGTTACATTGTAGTAGTATAGTTGAATGATGAAACGTAGGTATAACCTACAACGTTCCCTTCGTCCCCCCCCCCCTCTTGAGCAAATTCCTGGATACGTGCCTGGATCCTGTAGACTGCTGCATAAGTTACTTCCAACATGCGCAACCTCTCAATGTTCGCTAACCGCAACATTCCGTGCCTCCCTGAGGTAACAAGACGCGTTCAATACAGTCTAATGCGAAGAATTAAAAACTCAGACAGTCCAACTATCCAAGCTATTCATCAGTACTGCTTTATATCTTCTAGACCAGTGGTTCTTAACCGGGGGGGCGCGCCCCCCTAGAAACAGGAATTTCTCTAATTGTATTTGTTATTCTCTTAACGAGAGCATGGGCTAATATTGAGAAGTTATTGAGAATGTTATTTTGATTGAAGGGGGGCGTGGAGGGAAGGACCAATTCCTAGAGGGGGCATGGTAGTAAAAAGGTTAAGAACCACTGTTCTAGACTGTGGACCTCTTGCTATGAAAGTGTTTGTCTATAGTTCCACTTAACTCCCGCATCAGCCATTCTATTACACGTACTTTTTTTAACTTTTATGAAGCTGTTATTACTATTTTTACTATTTCTCGTTTCTTTACGTGTATTATCGTTATTTTTTTATTACCATAGTGCTTTTTTTAATTTATTGTCTAATTAATTGTATCGTTAATTACCTTGATGGATACTGTATCTTTTTGTTTTATGAGATCTGTTTCTTGCCAATAAACATTATCAATGTTATTATCATCATCATTATTGTCATTACCGTATATATATATATATATACACACACGTTAGGTTGGTATTGTCATTGCGTGTATTTTTTATTTTTATTTCTATTTTATCTTTCTGTATTTTCTTTATCTTTTTGTAGTTAGTGTAATTCTTCTTATTCTTATTATTCTTATTATTCTTATTACTCGTTTTAGTTCGTGTCTCATTCCTTATTTCTCTTTTAGTCCTAATTTTTAGTTATTTTTAATTTATTATTGTTTGATTTAACTTATCCTTTATTACCTTCAGAATATTGTACTATTTTATGGGATTCATATCCTACCAATAAAGCTTATCATTTCAGTATCATTATTCCTTTAAACATTTCCTCACCAAAACAATGTTTAAAAGAATCAACTATCTAAAAATTCTGGAAGTAAAAAAAAAAAATAATCATTTGAAACCTCTGTATTATATTTTCGAGCCATTTCCATGGACAATTATTTGAAGCAAAAGTCACGCTCCATTGTCTTTAATTAACGCCTTCGCTGGGAAATAAATGAATGCCGCGCTTTAAAAGTTAATTTAGTAATAAATAATGAGGATGTAAAACGGTCGCAAAAGTTTTTATTGGGATAATTATTTGGAATAAAGTTGTAATTTCATAACAATTACGTTTAACAGAGCTCGTTTACATTTTGTTTGACGCTACGACGAATATTTAACACAGAGAGAGAGAGAGAGAGAGAGAGAGAGAGAGAGAGAGAGAGAGAGAGAGAGAGAATGCAAGCTAAAAGGCAGACAGACAGACGGACAGACAGACACTAAGAGAAAAAATTGAAATTGTTTACAAATTATTTTAAAAATTGCGGACGAGACTTGATTCGTATGAAATTGAATGTAAACACAAGAAAAAATGCGGAAACAAGAATACATCGTCGATGTTTCGTTATTTTTACCCAAAACCCAAAGAAAACACACATAAATTAGCCACATGTGGCGTTTGATTCATTAAAATTCATTATTAGCCACTCTTCCATTAACTACGGAAAGATGAAATATGGTAGGTTATGCAAGTGAAAGCGAGCTACTTTATGAGAGAGAGAGAAGAGAGAGAGAGAGAGAGAGAGAGAGAGAGAGAAATACATATAAATAATGTATTAAATGAACATTTTAACTATTGGGACCTTTTCCAGTTTGTGTACCGTTTTTCATATAATTTATTTTTGAGAATATTTTTGTTAAAACTAACGAAAATATCACGACTTAACCTAACCAATTATCAAGGGCGTACAGTTGATCTATTATTAATTATAACATTGTTTGTTTCTGGAATAGTATTTACTATTTACTAATAGATCAACTGTACGCCCTTGATAATTGGTTAGGTTAAGTCGTGATATTTTCGTTAGTTTTAACAAAAATATTCTCAAAAATAAATTATATGAAAAACGGTACACAAACTGGAAAAGGTCCAACTATTGTAATGATATGGGGAATCTTCATACCTCATTGCTTTTCTCAGTCATTCTTGACCACAGTTTTATTGCTATAAAGTTTAGGAGCCTGCATATTACGCCCATTGTCTAAAACAAATATGGGAACATTTTATCCAACAATAATTACTAGCCTATTGCTGTTGCTTCCTCCTTCCTCCTTCTCATTAAACCTTTGCTCTATGGACTAAATGACTATCTAATCAGTTTGGTTTTCAAACATCAACGCAACAGATTTGTGTATAGAACGAAATTGAATGTAAATACATTGGTTCAATTATTTAGTTGTTTCTTTGGTATAAACAAGGCATACGATGGAATGAATCACAGTATTTTATTTACAAAATTAAAATAAATTGATTTTTCACTGTTCGTACTACATACATTGAAATTTTGTAACCCCCTCCCCCACCAAACAAACTTTTACCGTAAGATGGAGTTATTTATTTTTTGAATGTTGTGGATTTTCTTGCGGAATCGTGGAGTTGAACAAGGCTCCTTACTCTTGCCTCGACTATTTAATATGTATACTGATGACTTAATTACTTCACTTAATGAAGTTCAACTTGGATGTTGCATAAATAATATGAAGATGATAATGTATTAATAAGCCCTTCAATTAAAGATATGGATTATCTCATGCATATATGCGAATTATATCATCAGAACCATGATATTGGTTTTAATATTACTACGCGTAAAACTTAGGTTATGTATTTCTATCCTAAAATCCCCAAATAATCAGGTACTATAATATTATTTTCCAAATGAAAGGTGAACCATTTGAGCAAGTACAAAAATTCAAGTGTTTAGGTCACATTATCACCAGTTCCTTGAGTGATGACCCAGACATAAGGAAACAATATCGAAATTACTGTACTAAATCAAATATGTTTATAAGGAACTTAAAATTCTGTACAAACGAAGCTGAAGACACTCATTTTTGTACTGTCTGTACTAATATTTATAGGCAGCATCTGTGAGCTAATTACAAAAAATGGTTCTAGCAGAACAGTTAATTTACTTTACAACAGATCTTTTAGAGTTCAAGATGCTCAGCTTCGCAAATGTTTGCTAATCACATTGTCTCGAAACCCCCTGGGGTAACTAGACATATTCAAGTCCAATGCAAAGAATTGAAAACTCAGCCAACTGAATTATCTAAGCTTTTCATCAGTCTTGCCATGTAACATATAATCTACAATATTTAGGGTATGAGAATATTGGCCTGTAGTTCCACTTGACATTGATACTATTAATTTTAATTTTTAGTTTAAGTTTCAGAGTTTAATTTTAAATATTACTATCTGTATTATGGAAATTACTTTCCCTACAATGAAATTTTTAATTTCGTTGGAGGAATTTCATTGGTGGAAATTCATTGGTGGAAATTTCATTGGTGGAAATTAGCAGTTATTAGTTTCCCACTTTTAGGCAATTGAAAGATTTTCGGTAGAAACTTGAGGAATCTACTTAAGAAAATCTAAATTTCGAAACGCTGAGTAGTTTGTTGTAAATTTTGGGGGCACTGTTGACAGTGCGTCACTTTCCTTAAATATTCCATTAATAAGACACAAGACATAAAAAATACGTTTTATTACCCATACATTTCATTCAGTTCTGTATTATCGTATTGGCAAGACACATAATATACACAATATTTCCGTATTAAGAGCGCGTTTTAAGTGCCATAAACGGGCTTAAATAAGATGGGAAAAGGAAAAAGGCTTTTCCATTTCCATATTAAGATTTATATATATATATATATCGTAAACGACGCTTGTATAGGAGATATTCCGCGCAAGACGAGAAAGAGAAAACAACAAATGAAAAAATGAAGTACCACCTGGGAATCGAACCCGGGATCTTCCGATTGCCGGTCAGACGCGATAACCACTACACCATGGACTTCACTCTTCCAAATGCCGTAATTCCTCTACATACTCGCAGAAACCAATGCCCCAAGGGGGCACCTCCCGCATGCCGTAACATTATATACATTCAACTGCAAAGAACAACGCAGTATAAATAACGTTCTTTACGTTATTTATACTGCGTGTTCTTTGCAGTTGAATGTATATAATGTTACGGCATGCGGGAGGTGCCCCCTTGGGGCATTGGTTTCTGCGAGTATGTAGAGGAATACGGCATTTGGAAGAGTGAAGTCCATGGTGTAGTGGTTATCGCGTCTGACCGGCAATCGGAAGATCCCGGGTTCGATTCCCAGGTGGTACTTCATTTTTTCATTTGTTGTTTCTCTTCTCGTCTTGCGCGGAATATCTCCTATACAAGCGTCGTTCTTTACGTTATTTATACTGCGTGTTCTTTGCAGTTGAATGTATATATATATATATATATGTTAAACACAGACCGTGCATGGCACAAGGAACTCTTCTGGGAAAATTAAATCCACTATAGTCCGAATAAGTAATGATAAATGACAAATACCATAGTTTTTTTCCCTTTTTCATGATTTTAGCCCGACGTGGGCAACGGGTCTCGCGCAAAGAGATCCCATAATATAGCTTCCCTCACCAGCTATCTGCAAAGCAGACAGGATCCAGCTTTGGGACGTGGATCTAGGGTTTAAAGCAAACCTAGATCCCTACACTCAGAACCTCTATATAAGTAAAAGACTCGTTGCATTCACGTCGTGTTGAATAAATCAAAGGAAAAGGGGGTAACTATTGTATTTTTAGCCAAAAAAACCAAAACTTAAACCTCAACCGGGACATTGAGCGTCCACTTTTCAAGGCACGAAACACGTCCGTTTAGTATACACAAACTCAGAATGGTTCCCTGAGAACAATATATGTTAAACACAGACCGTGCATGGCACAAGGAACTCTTCTGGGAAAATTAAATCCACTATAGTCCGAATAAGTAATGATAAATGACAAATACCATAGTTTTTTTCCTTTTTCATGATTTTAGCCCGACGTGGGCAACGGGTCTCTCGCAAAGAGATCCCATAAATATAGCTTCCTCACCAGCTATCTGCAAAGCAGACAGGATCCAGCTTTGGGACGTGGATCTAGGGTTTAAAGCAAACCTAGATCCCTACACTCAGAACCTCTATATAAGTAAAAGACTCGTTGCATTCACGTCGTGTTGAATAAATCAAAGAAAAAGGGGGTAACTATTGTATTTTTAGCCAAAAAAACCAAAACTTAAACCTCAACCGGGACATTGAGCGTCCACTTTTCAAGGCACGAAACACGTCCGTTTAGTATACACAAACTCAGAATGGTTCCCTGAGACAATATATGTTAAACACAGACCGTGCATGGCACAAGGAACTCTTCTGGGAAAATTAAATCCACTATAGTCCGAATAAGTAATGATAAATGACAAATACCATAGTTTTTTCCTTTTTCATGATTTTAGCCCGACGTGGGCAACGGGTCTCTCGCAAAGAGATCCCATAAATATAGCTTCCCTCACCAGCTATCTGCAAAGCAGACAGGATCCAGCTTTGGGACGTGGATCTAGGGTTTAAAGCAAACCTAGATCCCTACACTCAGAACCTCTATATAAGTAAAAGACTCGTTGCATTCACGTCGTGTTGAATAAATCAAAGAAAAAGGGGGTAACTATTGTATTTTTAGCCAAAAAAACCAAAACTTAAACCTCAACCGGGACATTGAGCGTCCACTTTCAAGGCACGAAACACGTCCGTTTAGTATACACAAACTCAGAATGGTTCCCTGAGAACAATATATGTTAAACACAGACCGTGCATGGCACAAGGAACTCTTCTGGGAAAATTAAATCCACTATAGTCCGAAAAGTAATGATAAATGACAAATACCACACGGTCTGTGTTTAACATATATTGTTCTCAGGGAACCATTCTGAGTTTGTGTATACTAAACGGACGTGTTTCGTGCCTTGAAAAGTGGACGCTCAATGTCCCGGTTGAGGTTTAAGTTTTGGTTTTTTTGGCTAAAATACAATAGTTACCCCTTTTTCTTTGATTTATTCAACACGACGTGAATGCAACGAGTCTTTACTTATATAGAGGTTCTGAGTGTAGGGATCTAGGTTTGCTTTAAACCCTAGATCCACATCCCAAAGCTGGATCCTGTCTGCTTTGCAGATAGCTGGTGAGGGAAGCTATATTTATGGGATCTCTTTGCGAGAGACCCGTTGCCCACGTCGGGCTAAAATCATGAAAAAGGAAAAAAACTATGGTATTTGTCATTTATCATTACTTATTCGGACTATAGTGGATTTAATTTTCCCAGAAGAGTTCCTTGTGCCATGCACGGTCTGTGTTTAACATATATTGTTCTCAGGGAACCATTCTGAGTTTGTGTATACTAAACGGACGTGTTTCGTGCCTTGAAAAGTGGACGCTCAATGTCCCGGTTGAGGTTTAAGTTTTGGTTTTTTTGGCTAAAAATACAATAGTTACCCCTTTTTCTTTGATTTATTCAACACGACGTGAATGCAACGAGTCTTTTACTTATATAGAGGTTCTGAGTGTAGGGATCTAGGTTTGCTTTAAACCCTAGATCCACGTCCCAAAGCTGGATCCTGTCTGCTTTGCAGATAGCTGGTGAGGGAAGCTATATTTATGGGATCTCTTTGCGAGAGACCCGTTGCCCACGTCGGGCTAAAATCATGA
>JAJOZX010009349.1:82500-92500 GCA_023014485.1 Bathynomus jamesi
CCGGCTCATCGGGGATTGTTCTCAGCCAGGCGTCTAGTCTTCTTTTGAAGATGTCCACTGCAACTCCCTTCGTGTTTCTTAGGTCTTTGGGCAACTGGTTAAACAGTTTTGGTCCTCTCACTACAAAACTATTTTCTTTCAGGGTTAAGGATGTTCCCTGTCTCGCCTTCAATTTGGGAATACGACACATTCTACCGTTTCTACCTTCCATCGTTGTTTGGGGAGTTATAGGGTTCAGAGTAAGATTAGGGACTAGTTTCTCCATTATTTTCCAAGTGTAAATAATGGTGTATCTCTCTCTTCTCCTTCCCAGTGAATATAGGTCTAGTTCGCGTAACCTTTCCCAGTAATTTAGTTCTTTGCACCCATTGATCTTGGCTGTGAGGCTTCTCTGGATCCCTTCCAGCTGTCTAATGTCTTCTTTTTTTATATGGGGATGTTAGGACCGAGCAGTATTCCAATTTGGGTATGATCAGGGTTTTCAGTAGAGGAATCATTACATTCCTATCCCTTCGTTTAAAGGTTTTCAATATCTGTCCCGTTACTCTCTTTGTTCTGTTTACTGCTATCTTATTTTGTGTTTCAAATTTCGCATCATCTGTCATTACAACCCCTAAATCTTTTGCTCTGGAATTTCTCTGAATTTCCT
Source organism: Bathynomus jamesi (assembly GCA_023014485.1). Taxonomy (NCBI): domain Eukaryota; kingdom Metazoa; phylum Arthropoda; class Malacostraca; order Isopoda; family Cirolanidae; genus Bathynomus; species Bathynomus jamesi. The sequence goes on from JAJOZX010009349.1 coordinate 83,150, forward strand.
GTCCATTTGGGGTATAATATTCCATGGATTTTAGGTCGTCTCTTTTTCCATACCGTAATAGCTGAAATTTCTGGGTGTTAAATTTCATATTGTTGTCTTCCGTCCACTTGTAGATTCTGTTTATGTCGGTTTGTAGAGATCCTATATCTTCTGGGTTTCTTATTTTTCTACTGATCTTTGTGTCATCGGCAAAGGATGTTACTGTGCTGTCTATGGTAACGTCCTCGTCTATGTCAGTTAGCATGATTATGAAGAGTAGTGGAGCAAATACTGTTCCTTGTGGTACTGAGCTGAGGACCTCTGATTCTGATTAAGATACTCCTTGTACTGTAACGATTTGTCGCCTCTCACTAAGGAAATTATATATGCATTTCCCTACTTTTCCTGTTATTCCCATATATTTCAGTTTATGTATTATGATTCCATGGTCACACTTGTCGAACGCTTTAGCAAAGTCTGTGTATAGTACATCATAGTTTTCATTACTTTCAAGTACATCAATAATGTTGTAGTGTTCCATTAGTTGTGATAGGCATGATCTGCCTGACCAAAACCCGTGTTGGTTATCATTGAATTTTTTCTGAGTTTCCAAAAAAGTCATAGATTTTCTGTCTAACTATTCTTTCAAATATTTTAGTGAGATGAAATGTAAGCGACACTGGCCTATAGTTTTTGGCCTCAGATCGATCTCCTCCTTTATATATTGGGACTATGTTCGCGCTCTTCAGGATGCCCGGTATTTCTCCCGTGTCTAGTGATCGTCTCCATATCCAGTATAGGGGCTCAGCGATTGCATTCTTGCAGTTTTTAATCAGTGTGGCATTCCATTTATCCGGTCCTGCCGCTGAGTGTGTTTTTAGTTTCCCTATGGATTGTGTAATATCATCCGTCGTAAAGTCGAAATCCGTTATACTTTCCCCTTGTGGTTCTTCTTCAAAGAACGCGTTTCTATCGCATATCAATTTGTCAGTTTTGGGGATACTGAAAGGTGATTCGTACTGAGCTCTTAATATTTCAGCTACTTCTGTTAGATCATCAGATAAAGCACTGTTCCCATTTTTTAAAGGTCCGATAGTCGCATGGTTTTTCGACTTTCTTTTTGCGAAATTATAGAAATACTTTGAGTTAGCCTTTATCCCTTTTATAGCGTCGTCTTCTTTTTCTGTATGCTTCTCGATTAGTTCCTGTATGACGACATCGATACCTTGCAGTTTATCATTTAATATTTTTCTGATGTTATCTTTACAATTACTTAATTTTGCAGTCACTCTTTTTCTCTTTCGAAACAATGCCCTCTTTTGTCTCTCGAACCTGCTTCTCTTTCCTCTTTCTTGTACCTTTGGGACATATATATATATATATATATATATATATATATAATCAAATAATTCCTTCGTGAAAGTCTTTAATGACAAGCTTGATGGAAAATAAAAGTCTTTTGTATTGAAGGAAAATTGAATCAAAAGCAATAGACACACACACACATATATATATATATATATATATATATCTATCTATCTATATATATATATATATATAATATATATATAATATATATATATATATATATATATATATATATATATATATATACAGGGTGGGCGGAAAGTAGCTCCCTATTTTGGATTGGTAAAAAAATACGTATATTATTCATTTATTTCAGAAAAAATAATGAAAAGGTAGGCATACATACTAGGTTTTCTCTAAAATTCAATGTGGGCTCCAACTCTTTCCACCAGCTTCTGGAGCCGCCCAGGAATGGCGTCCACTGACTTTAGCAGGAACTCCGGCGGGATGGAGGACATGACTTCCCGAATTCGGTCCTCCAGTTCTTCCAATGTCCTCGGTTTGGTGCGGTAGACTTCTTCCTTTACCCACCCCAAAGAAAGAAGTCGCACGGTTACCGCTGAAAAACGGCAGAATCGGTTCAGTGTAACGGTGTGGTGTGGTATGACCTCAGATCAGGTTGTGGGCCCGTTCCTCCTGCGCAACACCATGAATGCTGAGCGGTACCTTGCTATGTGCGAAACGAGGTCTGGCCGGTTGTCAGCACATGGGAGAACATCGACGATCTGATATTTATGCAAAGATGGCGCCCTCCGCACTTCGCTCTTGTTGTCCGTGAGTGGCTGGATGCCCACTTCCCTGGGCGTTGGATGGGTCGTCGTGGTCCACATCAATGGCCAGCCAGGAGCCCCGACTTGACACCGTGCGACTTCTTTCTTTGGGGTGGGTAAAGGAAGAAGTCTACCGCACCAAACGAGGACATTGGAAGAATTGGAGGACCGAATTCGGGAAGTCATGTCCTCAATCCCGCCGGAGTTCCTGCTAAAGTCAGTGGACGCCATTCCTGGGCGGCTCCAGAAGCTGGTGGAAAGAGTTGGAGCCCACATTGAATTTTAGAGAAAACCTACCATGTATGCCTACCTTTTTATATTATTTCTTCTGAAATAAATGGTAATATACGTATTTTTTTACCAATCCAAAATAGGGAGCTACTTTCCGCCCACCCTGTAATATATATATATATATATCTTGGTTAACCTTGGTTTTGCTTCCTCCCGAATTGTTCGTTCTGACGAAGGTCAAGTTTGTCACTCCACCTTAGACCTACAATTTAATATGGAATCCGAACTACGCCCCAGCAGCAACGTAGCGTCTTAACCACTAAGCTACCCAGGGTGCCCATTTATCTACCAACCATTTTTTTTTAATTGCGTAGAAGGATGAACAGCTGGGTTTTGCGCGCCGCCTGCCGTCACCGGGTCTCGATCCCGAGGCCGATGGATTCGTAGTCAACGATGTTAACCACTACACCACCGAGGCGTATATATATATATATATATATACATTTAAACCGCAAACACGCAGTATAATTAACGTAAAGAACGACGCTTGTATAGGAGAATATTCCGCGCAAGATGAGAGCGAGAGAAGGAAACAAATGAAAAAATGAGGTAACCACCAGGGAATCGAACCCGGGATCTTCCGATTGCCGGTCAGATATGATAACCATTACACCGTAGAGGAATTACGGCATTTGATTGAGTGAGGCCCGTGGTGTAATGGTTATCATATCTGACTAGCAATCGGAAGATCCCGGGTTCGATTCCCGGGTGGTTACCTCATTTTTCATTTGTTTCGTTCTCTCGCTCTTATCTTGCGCGGGATATTCTCCTATACAAGCGTCGTTCTTTACGTTATATATATATATATATATATATATATTATAAGACTATACAATATAAAAAGAGTAATTAACCAGTGGCAAACGTGTACTTCAAGTGAACGATAGTTTCGAAAATGAGTAAGACACCGAAAGCAAAGCAGTAAATACATGAAATATTCATCGTACGATAATTCCACTCGTCCTAAACGACTCTTAAAAATAAATAAAAAGAATAATTACAAAAAAACTGTAATAAAACAAAAAGAAATTATATGTAGTTAAAAAAAAAAAAAAAAAACACGATCGCAGAAGTGAAAACGGGTCTGGACATATATATATATATATATATATATAGAGGGTTGACAAAAGTAAATAGACAATTTCAGTTGTTTTTTTTCCATAGTTCTTGTTTTGATAATTAAAAGTCAGTAAATAATAACAGATTTATTGAATTAATGTATTTAGAATCGTGTTGCTTTACTTTTTCGATTTTGTAAAAGTGACACGCGTTTGGTATTCCATTGATGAGATTTGTCATTTTGGGTACTTTCCTGTTATCCCGGACCCAGGATATCCTCGCCTTACGGTCCTAAATTTTAACTAATAATGTGACAGTTCTAAATTTTGTAGAACCAAATTATTTTATATATATATATATATAATATATATATATATATATATATATATATATTATACACCTTACTTTACAACCTTACAAAGGTTCCGCGTGATGATTCCTCATTTTTGTCGCCCAAACCTTTGTAAGGTTGTAAGGTTATATATATATTGATGATTGGTTAGGTTAAGTTGTAATATTTTTGTTAGTTTTAACAAAAATCTTGATTGGCAATCGTTAAAAAAAAGTATGGGGTCCGGGATAACAGGAAAGTACAGCCATTTGTTTTTGAGAATACATCATCGTGGTGTCTATTTACTTTTTGTCAACTCTTTGTGTATTTTGTTCCCCTTCTTTTTAAACACATTCAAGTAAGCTACGTCGTATCCACGTTCCAACACCACTTCACGTTAGATCAGCTAAGTTAAGCGACATTGCGTTTATTCAGCTGATAGATGGGTGACCGTTTGCTGCGTTCAGATGTAGCGACCCGTGGTTCGTAACCTACTTAAAGTTGTAGGTCCCTTTCATCACATGACCTTTAGCGTTAAAAAGGGGCAGTTAAACAACCTCCAAAATTATTATTATTATTATACGTTCACTGTTACTGTACGCGTGCTTTCCCTGTAATTCTGAACATTTTTAGGGATTTAACATGTTTTGTACAGGGTGTTCAGAAAAGAAACGCAACCTAAAATAGAAAAGAATAGAGTAGGTTACAATGATATATGTATTTTCAAATGCGTTGCGTTTCTTTTTTGAACACCCTGTATTTCTTTAAGTGGCAAAAAATACACTTAAAAAAGCTTAATTTATAAAACGAGAAATACTTTTTGGAAAGAAAAACTTAAAATTATGTTGACGAAACTCTTATTTCACAAACGTTAACAATAGCACGTCAAACATTTCCCGGTTTATATTAGTTCAAACTTACATAAACTTACATAAACTTACATAAATAAACTTAAATATACATTTACCACTTTACAGTTTAAGCTATTGCTTCATTAAACTAATTTATTATATATATATTAGTGGTGCACCGATTAATCGGTATCGGCATGGCCGATTAATCGGCATGTCAGATGCCGATACCGATTAATCGGTGCACCACTAATATATTATATATATATAATAATTAACAACACTTTATAATATTAGATAGCTCATACTGATAATGTTAGGCATAAACAACCCGCTCTGAATTAATTTCTAAAGAGCCTTTATCCTGTTCACCTCTCTTTGTACACGAAGCATTTGATGAATATTCAGGAATACTGTTATAGACTTCCAACCGCCTACGTCATATCGTCTTATGCGAGGCAGTTAAAGTTTTTAGCGTTAAAATTTAATAGTAGGAAAACTGTAAAACATGCTTTAAAATACATTTAATCGCCAAATATAAGCATGAAACTATATTTACAGTGACTTTAAATAGAATCTCAGTTCTATAATATGCTATATTATACATATTATGCAAATTATAGGACTTTATAGCCTATAGGTTACATTTATTTCGAAGAATCCATAGCGTTTTCATTCTGTTAAGTAAGTTACGACTAAGTTACGCAGTTAAGAGGAATAAAATCTAAACGATAAGTTACGGAACGAAATAGCGGATCAGGTTGTAACTTTTTTGTCATGCTGAAAAAGTTATGCTAATGTTGCATATTGATTTCAGTGTTACATAACGGTTATGTTGAAATGTATAAGTAATGTGCAATTTCTCTGCAAAATGTTTTAGAAGTGTAGCAATACGAGTTATGTGTGGGAGTTCTGTGCAAGTATTATACAGTACCGAATTTAAACTAATTATATACAGGGTGGGTAATAAAAAAGTGACCCTTAGAGTTAACTGTCATATTAAAAAAATATGAGGGCTAGAGCTCCCAAACTTCATAGATGCTTACCTTAGCATTTTGTTCGTCTTAATTGAGAAGGTGCTCGATGTGTTCCCCTTCCTGCTCAACGCAGGGCTCCAAACTGGACGCCCACTGATCAATATACACCTGTTTACTGTTTACATATCGTTGAGAACACCTTCTCCCAGCCGAGCAGAATTCTTTCGCGTAGTTCATCTCTGTCTATTGGTACCAGGGATGTAAATTTTGGATTTCAAGGACTTCCCAAACACCATAATCTAGTGGTGAAAGATCGAGGCTATTAGCCGGCCACATATTGGGTTCGATAAAATCCGGTGTTTCGTTCTCAAGCAATGTGACAGTTTGGCGTGCTCTGTGAGCAGGGTCTCCATCTTGTTGGAAAGTATATCTTTCACTCTAACTGATATTCGACGAATTAGTGGTGAAAGATATACTTTCCAACAAGTTGGAGACCCTGTTCACAGAGCACGCCAAGCCATCACATACCTTGAGAACGCAACACCGGATTTTATCGAAACCAATATGTGGCCAGCTAGTAGTCCCGATCTTTCACCACTAGATTATGGTGTTCGGGAAGCCCTGAAGTCCAAAGTTTACATCCCTGGTCCCAATATAAGAGACATAGATGAACTACGCGAAAGAATTCTGCTCGGCTGGGAGAGTGGGAGAAGGTGTCTCAACGATATGTAAACAGGTGTATTTATCAGTGGCGTCCACGTTTGGAGGCCTGCGTTGGGCAGGAAAGGGGGCACATCGAGCAACTTCTCAATTAAGACGAACAACATGCTAAGGTAAGCATCTATGAAGTTTGAAAGCTCTAGTCCCCTTACTTTTTTTAATATGACAGTTTACCTCTAAGGGGTCACTTTTTTTACCCACCCTGTATATATATATATATATATATATATTTATTTTTTTAATTGGGGTTGTTTAACCTCCTTCGCAACATCTAAGGTCATATGACGGGAGGAACCTACAGCTTTACGTGGGAACCACGGGTCGCTACATAATCTGGGCGCGGAGGACGGTCTCCCATCCAACTACTACCCAGACCCAATGTCGCTTAACTTCACTGATCTCCGGGAAGCGGTGTTGCGACATCGGCCACGACGTAGCCCATATATATATATATATATATATATATATATATATATAAACTGACCGATTGGTTAGGTTAAGTCGTAATATTTTCGTTAGTTTTGACGTTTTATTTGATTAGGTATACGCAGACAGAGTTGGGGAACCTAAACTACACTAGGATAATGTAGGGGAACGTAAACTACACTAGGCACCACAGGGGGACGTAAACAACACTTGCTCCAAAATTTATTATCTAATGTCATATTTTATTTCAATAAAATTTAATTAAAAATAAAATCTTATCTAAAATTTGCACACTGACCCTCGGTGTGGGTCATTAATTGAAGTATGGCCCTTTATGATAAAAAGTTTGAACACTCCTGAAAAAAAAAAATATATATATATATATATATACCAACGTGGTTCTTACAGAGATAAAAATTCTGCAGTGAATTAATAATTAATTTTCTGCTTTTTTTTTTATAAGATATTAGTTTAAAAACTACTAATGAAAATGCACTCAGAGCGCTCAGGCTCACTTTTCACTTGGCTCACTAATTTATCATATACGTGCGCGCGCAAAAAAGTCAAAGAAAGATGAGCCTCAGGAAATGCTAATTCGTGTCTTTGCGTTTCAAAATGTTTGGATACATCAGGAACGCTTCACTATTTAAACTTTTTATTAAGAAAGCTTTTAGAATTTATAAATGTCATGAAAATTAAAATTAAAAAAAACTTTGTTTGCAGAAGGAAAAATAACTTCCATAATACAGCTAGTAATAATAATAAAAAAATATAAACAAAAATAGGACCAACGAAAATAGGAGTAAATTTTTTTTTAATAATAAAAAATAAAAATAAAAATAGGACTTAAATTTTTATAATAATAAAAAAATAAAAACAAAAATAGGAATAAAAAATTTTTTTAATAATAAAAAATAAATACAAAGAAAGGACTAAATTTTTGTTAAAATAAAATAATTAAAAAATAGGACTAATTTTTATTAATAATAAAAAATAAATACAAAAATAGGACTACAATTATTTTAATAATAAAAAATAAATACAAAAATAGGACTAAAATTATTTTAATAATAAAAAATAAATACAAAAAAAAGGACTAAATTTTTTTAAAATAAAATAATAAAAAAAAATAGGACTAATTTTTTTTAATAAAAAATAAAAACGAAAATAGGACACAATTTTTTTAATAATAAAAAATAAATACAAAAACAGGACTAAGTTTTTTCATAATAAAAAAGGTAAAAACAAAAAAGAAATAAAATTTTGTTAATAATAAGTAAAAACAAAAATAGGACTAAAAAAATTTTTTTTTTAAACACAAGTACTGTAATAAGTAACAATAAAAGTAATAATAAAAATAAAAGGGAACTAAAGCGAAAAATGCAAATAATGAAAATACCAATAATGATGTTAAGTGGAGCTATAGGCAAATATTTTCGTTTAGGAGACATAAAGCCGGACTGATGAATAGCTTGGATAATTGGATTCTCTGAGTTTTGAATCCTTTGCATTAGCCTGTATTGAGCACGTCTTATTAGCTCTAGGAAGCTCAGGACATTGTTGTCAGAGGACATTTGCGAAGCTGAACATCTTGGAGGTAATTTATGCAGCAGACTTAAAAATCTTTATAAAGCAAATTTAGAGTTTTGACAGAACTATTTTTAGCAAAATGCAAAATTGGGGAGTGCATATCATTTCATCTCCGAATTCACGACGCTTGATTAACCCTTCAAGGCCGGAATTTTTTGTAGGATTAAGATGTAAATGCGTGTATTTGAAACGTTACCAATTTGTAACGTTCGTCCTGAAAGGGTTAAGACGGAAATTGTGCATATGAAGGACTAATCTTAATCCTAATCCTAATTATATGTAATCCTAATATGTAGAACTCTATAGTATGTAAGGAAATTATACATCAAGGAATTCAATATCACTGCAGGGCCAGAGGAACTTCCTTCAGCAGAAATCAGAGAGGGGTCGATGCCCCTCTTTCAGTTTAGTAGGTGAGTAGTCCTGCTATTGAGTACTGAAACCCCTTTTTTTCATAAACAGTAAAATACTTTTATTCTTGTGAATAATGCCTTTTATTTTTATATTTATTAGTGTGACTGTATAGTGCGTGAAGCATACAGTAGGACTTAACAGAAAATGAAGCATACAGTAGGACTTAACAGAGAGTAAAGCATACCGTAGGACTTAACAGAAATGTTTTCGAACACATTTGAAACTTCATATCGCTTCCCGTGTAATCTTGTAGATGTTTTGTGCGTCGGTCTCTCTTCAAACGAAGGTCTAGCTAGTGGCTCCACCTCTAGAGTCTGGTCTGGTGAAGGAAAGAGAGTTGCTCTCTCATGATCTCCATGGCACATAGCCAGGCACACCCGGCTCATCCGATACCATCCTGAGCCAGGCGTCGAGTTTTCTTTTGAAGACTTCAGCTTTGACACTAGTGATGTTCTTGATGTCTTTGGTTAGTTGGTTAATTAGTTTTGGCCCTCTTACAACCATGCTAGTTTCCTTCAGAGTTGAGGATATACCTTGTCTGACCATTAGTTTGGGAATACTACACATTCTACGTC
>JAJOZX010009349.1:95000-158879 GCA_023014485.1 Bathynomus jamesi
ACCTGCCCTTTTTGTTTAAATCCATTCTGAAGGAATTCAGAGCAACGGGATCAAGTTGAAACAGACCTTTACTCATGTTAAGGTTATTTGTAAGTTGAATTATAGCCGACTCAAGAATATTTCTATTAACAATGTTGCTAGAGTGAAACAAAACTGAAACATTATTCCAATCAATACAATGGGATAACTCTGACAAATGGACAAAAAGGGCACTGGACAACTGTCCCGTTCTAACGGAATATTGATGCTGTTTTACACGCGTTTGCAAATCCTTTCCCGTCTGACCTATGTAAAAGGAATCACATTGCTTACACCCAATTTTATAGATAATGCCTAAATTATTGGTAGGGCTATTTTTTACTATGATGTTTTTCACAATATTGTTATATGAAAAAACTACACTGATATCCAAAAGTTTAAGTACATTAGCAATGCCTAAGAAGCCCGGGAAAAATGGAAGTACTAAAATATTCTTTGACAAGGTGCGAGTGTTATTATTCACACGATAGAAGGTTCGTTTAGCCTTATTAAGACAAGATTCCATGAACGCAGATGGGTAACACAACTCACTTCCAATACCGTTGATATTTTCCAATTCGGCATCGATGTATTCAGGACTGGCGATCCTAAGAGCGCGGAGAAACATTGAGGAAAATATGGCCTTTTTAATAGGGGTGTCATGTCCAGAGTAAAAGTGTACGTAGGACAAATTGTTTGTTTTTTTCCGATATATACTAAACTTAAAACCCGGGCTATCCCTATGAACACGCACATCCAAAAACGGGATTGAGTTGTCTTGTTCCACTTCTAAAGTAAATTTAATGGAGGGGACTTGGTCATTTAACTGAAGGAGGAAGTCATCCAGGTCACGATTCATGGGCCAGATACACAAAATATCGTCGACGTACCGCAACCAAGGGATGCCAACCCCCAGGATTCTCGGAATGTAAGTAATTTCAAAAAACTCCATATAAATATTGGAGAGAAGGGGCGACAAAGGGTTGCCCATGGCCATCCCAAAAACTTGTTGATAATGCTCGCCATTGAAAGTGAATTTACAATCCTTGATACAAAGCTTAATAAGCTCCAAAACAGTGTGTGCAGGTAATGGTAAATCATAATTATGTAATTCTCTGGCGAGAAAGTCAAGCATATCATCAATCGGAACTTTTGTGAACAATGAACAAACGTCGAAACTGAATCAATCTATCGTTGGTATTAATGCGAACATTATTCAATTTTTCAGTGAGATCCATGGAATTTTTTACGTGTGAATCAGAGACAGTTCCAAGAATGGGGGACAAAACATTAACAAGCCATTTGGAGAGTTTATAGGTAATAGAGCCCACCGAGCTAATAATAGGGCGCATAGGGTTACCCGGTTTGTGGGTTTTAATAAGACCATAAAGATAAGGCAAAGCAGGTGAAGTGGACAAAAAAAGGGGAATTAAATCCTTATGATCTTTGAGAATGCGTTTCAAGCCACTATTGAAAGATTTGATGACATCATCCTGTGGGTTCTTCCTAAGTTTCACGTATGTGGCGGGGTCCTGAAGCAGCTCATTCATCTTTCCAATGTAATCCACTTTGTCCATAATGACTAAGGTGTTAGCCTTGTCTGCTTTAGTAATATGGAGCTCACTATCTTTTTTTAATTGTGAAAGGCTATTGCGGAAACGTTTAGGAAAGTTATCTTCGTAAGAAATATTCGCAGCACCATAGACCAGGCCTTTAACTATGTTAACTAAAAACTGAGGAAGGTTACACTGTTTTTCAAAACGAGCAAGACTATGACAAATTTGTAAAGCAGTAGGTTTTTTAACAATATAAAAGGACATACCAAATCCAAGGGCACTTTTTGCATCGTCACTAATGTTTTTCGAAGAAAGGTTCAAAACACACTTTGAGCTTGCTTTTTTACTCCACTGACTATTTCGAATGAGACTTTTAATTTTGCGATCCAAAATGTTTCGAAGTGAAGAAGTTCTCCGACGCAACTCGTTGTAAATTTCATCAAACAAAGGTTGGATCCACGGTTGGGGAATAACAGTCAAAACATTACGTTTGGCAATGCCTAAATTTTTGAAGGTGGACCACTCATTTTGTCTGGTGACTTCAATATGTTTCTTTAAAATTACTCTGCTAAAGTTGTTGAACGGATGGTCGTCCATTTCTCTGAGGCGAATCGGAAGGAGGGACTTGGGAAGGACCTGCTCCTCCAGACAATTAGTAAGAAACTTCCGTCGGATCCGAATTGCATGCCCCTTCATTAATGTAGAAGCAAACACCGACACAAACGGGGACAATAGAGGGAACAGCAAGGCGAAGGAACGCGTGGTGTTCATTATATGAAAAATTATTTCACGAAAGTGACACGTGAAAAGTATTTATGATGAATAAAACCACGAAGGAAAAAGAAACACAAAGGGGTGCTCAAGCGCTTTCGTCTAATGACATCCTCAGGAACACTGGAGTGAAAGGACAGATCAAGGCAATATATAGGTTACAAAAATAAACATACATACATACACATTCACATATATATACATATATATATATATACATATATATATATATATAAATATATACATATATATAGTAAGCATAGAAAAAAATTGTGGGAGGAGCCAACATTTATATGGTCACAGAAGAATAAAGAAATAAAAATAAATATAAATATAAATTGAGAAAAAATTAATTACAAAATAGTGCCTTAGTGATATATATGTCACAGCCTAAATAATCATAAAGAAATAAACAGGCAAATAAAAAAAACCCATAAATACATATACATACATATATATATATATATATACATATATATACACATATAATATATATATATATATATATATAAAGACACTTTTAGCACTTTGGCCGACCTTCCATATAAATTCAAATGGCTTTTTTATGGAACAGGTCACAAAAGAATAAAGAAATAAAAATAAATATAAATATTGTAAGTGGAGTCTACCAATTCAAGCTCAAGAGGGAGGTTTTACAATCGATTTAATAGATGCTGCCAAATTGATATATATGTCACATTATTAAAAAATAAAAATTGAAAGATAAATTTTAAGAGAGGCACACCAATTTATAAGGGAAAAATTACCACATATGCATATTATAGTCACAAACGAATACAAAAGTACAATAAATATAAATTGGAAAACAAAATGATCCCTAGATGATATATAAAGAACAATAAAATATATATACAACATATTTACGGTATATATACGAAATATAAACGCAATATATACAGAATATATATATATATATATATATATGCATAAGGGAAAAAAAATTACCAAATTTGTTTTTATAATTATTGTCTGAGAAAACGGTAGGTCGCAAAAGAATAAAGAAATAAAAATAAATATAACTTGAAAAAATTACAAATAATACACGTACACATATATACCCGCATACCCAAATATATATATACATATACACACATATATACAAACACACACACACACACACACACATATATATATATATATATATACAAGCTTGACCTTCACGAAATGAGAAATCATCCCGCAGAACCTTTGTGAGGTTGTAAGGTAAGGTAAGGTACATACACATATACATATATATATATATATTTAACTGCATACATACATACATACATACATATACACACATACATACATACATATACACACATATACATACAAACACATTTAACTGCAATGACCACACACATACGCACATACACATACATACATACACATACACTCATACAGCAAAAAATTGAAAAATAAAATTGTAAGGGAAACAACAGACAAAAACAAATTTTTTACCAAAGATTTAACAACCTGCCCTTTTTGTTTAAATCCATTCTGAAGGAATTCAGAGCAACGGGATCAAGTTGAAACAGACCTTTACTCATGTTAAGGTTATTTGTAAGTTGAATTATAGCCGACTCAAGAATATTTCTATTAACAATGTTGCTAGAGTGAAACAAAACTGAAACATTATTCCAATCAATACAATGGGATAACTCTGACAAATGGACAAAAAGGGCACTGGACAACTGTCCCGTTCTAACGGAATATTGATGCTGTTTTACACGCGTTTGCAAATCCTTTCCCGTCTGACCTATGTAAAAGGAATCACATTGCTTACACCCAATTTTATAGATAATGCCTAAATTATTGGTAGGGCTATTTTTTACTATGATGTTTTTCACAATATTGTTATATGAAAAAACTACACTGATATCCAAAAGTTTAAGTACATTAGCAATGCCTAAGAAGCCCGGGAAAAATGGAAGTACTAAAATATTCTTTGACAAGGTGCGAGTGTTATTATTCACACGATAGAAGGTTCGTTTAGCCTTATTAAGACAAGATTCCATGAACGCAGATGGGTAACACAACTCACTTCCAATACCGTTGATATTTTCCAATTCGGCATCGATGTATTCAGGACTGGCGATCCTAAGAGCGCGGAGAAACATTGAGGAAAATATGGCCTTTTTAATAGGGGTGTCATGTCCAGAGTAAAAGTGTACGTAGGACAAATTGTTTGTTTTTTTCCGATATATACTAAACTTAAAACCCGGGCTATCCCTATGAACACGCACATCCAAAAACGGGATTGAGTTGTCTTGTTCCACTTCTAAAGTAAATTTAATGGAGGGGACTTGGTCATTTAACTGAAGGAGGAAGTCATCCAGGTCACGATTCATGGGCCAGATACACAAAATATCGTCGACGTACCGCAACCAAGGGATGCCAACCCCCAGGATTCTCGGAATGTAAGTAATTTCAAAAAACTCCATATAAATATTGGAGAGAAGGGGCGACAAAGGGTTGCCCATGGCCATCCCAAAAACTTGTTGATAATGCTCGCCATTGAAAGTGAATTTACAATCCTTGATACAAAGCTTAATAAGCTCCAAAACAGTGTGTGCAGGTAATGGTAAATCATAATTATGTAATTCTCTGGCGAGAAAGTCAAGCATATCATCAATCGGAACTTTTGTGAACAATGAACAAACGTCGAAACTGATCAATCTATCGTTGGTATTAATGCGAACATTATTCAATTTTTCAGTGAGATCCATGGAATTTTTTACGTGTGAATCAGAGACAGTTCCAAGAATGGGGGACAAAACATTAACAAGCCATTTGGAGAGTTTATAGGTAATAGAGCCCACCGAGCTAATAATAGGGCGCATAGGGTTACCCGGTTTGTGGGTTTTAATAAGACCATAAAGATAAGGCAAAGCAGGTGAAGTGGACAAAAAAAGGGGAATTAAATCCTTATGATCTTTGAGAATGCGTTTCAAGCCACTATTGAACAAGACAACTCAATCCCGTTTTTGGATGTGCGTGTTCATAGGGATAGCCCGGGTTTTAAGTTTAGTATATATCGGAAAAAAAAAAACAATTTGTCCTACGTACACTTTTACTCTGGACATGACACCCCTATTAAAAAGGCCATATTTTCCTCAATGTTTCTCCGCGCTCTTAGGATCGCCAGTCCTGAATACATCGATGCCGAATTGGAAAATATCAACGGTATTGGAAGTGAGTTGTGTTACCCATCTGCGTTCATGGAATCTTGTCTTAATAAGGCTAAACGAACCTTCTATCGTGTGAATAATAACACTCGCACCTTGTCAAAGAATATTTTAGTACTTCCATTTTTCCCGGGCTTCTTAGGCATTGCTAATGTACTTAAACTTTTGGATATCAGTGTAGTTTTTTCATATAACAATATTGTGAAAAACATCATAGTAAAAAATAGCCCTACAATAATTTAGGCATTATCTATAAAATTGGGTGTAAGCAATGTGATTCCTTTTACATAGGTCAGACGGGAAAGGATTTGCAAACGCGTGTAAAACAGCATCAATATTCCGTTAGAACGGGACAGTTGTCCAGTGCCCTTTTTGTCCATTTGTCAGAGTTATCCCATTGTATTGATTGGAATAATGTTTCAGTTTTGTTTCACTCTAGCAACATTGTTAATAGAAATATTCTTGAGTCGGCTATAATTCAACTTACAAATAACCTTAACATGAGTAAAGGTCTGTTTCAACTTGATCCCGTTGCTCTGAATTCCTTCAGAATGGATTTAAACAAAAGGGCAGGTTGTTAAATCTTTGGTAAAAAATTTGTTTTTGTCGGTTGTTTCCCTTACAATTTTATTTTTCAATTTTTTGCTGTATGAGTGTATGTGTATGTATGTATGTGTATGTGCGTATGTGTGTGGTCATTGCAGTTAAATGTGTTTGTATGTATATGTGTGTATATGTATGTATGTATGTGTGTATATGTATGTATGTATGTATGTATGCAGTTAAATATATATATATATATATGTATATGTGTATGTACCTTACCTTACCTTACAACCTCACAAAGGTTCTGCGGGATGATTTCTCATTTCGTGAAGGTCAAGCTTGTATATATAATATATATATATATGTGTGTGTGTGTGTGTGTGTTTGTATATATGTGTGTATATGTATATATATATTTGGGTATGCGGGTATATATGTGTACGTGTATTATTTGTAATTTTTTCAAGTTATATTTATTTTATTTCTTTATTCTTTTGCGACCTACCGTTTTCTCAGACAATAATTATAAAAACAAATTTGGTAATTTTTTTTCCCTTATGCATATATATAATATATATATATATTCTGTATATATTGCGTTTATATTTCGTATATATACCGTAAATAGGTTGTATATATATTTTATTGTTCTTTATATATCATCTAGGGATCATTTTGTTTTCCAATTTATATTATTTGTACTTTTGTATTCGTTTGTGACTATAATATGCATATGTGGTAATTTTTTCCCTTATAAATTGGTGTGCCTCTCTTAAAATTTATCTTTCAATTTTTATTTTTTAATAATGTGACATATATATCATTTTGGCAGCATCTATTAAATCGATTGTAAAACCTCCCTCTTGAGCTTGAATTGGTAGACTCTACTTACAATATTTATATTTATTTTTATTTCTTTATTCTTTTGTGACCTGTTCCATAAAAAAGCCATTTGAATTTATATGGAAGGTCGGCCAAAGTGCTAAAAGTGTCTTTATATATATATATATATATATATATGTATATGTGTATATATATGTATATATATATATATATATATGTATGTATATGTATTTATGGGTTTTTTTTTTATTTGCCTGTTTATTTCTTTATGATTATTTAGGCTGTGACATATATATCACTAAGGCACTATTTTGTAATTAATTTTTTCTCAATTTATATTTATATTTATTTTTATTTCTTTATTTTTCTGTGACCATATAAATGTTGGCTCCTCCCACAATTTTTTTCTATGCTTACTATATATATGTATTTATTATATATATATATATATGTATATATATATATATGTATATATATGTGAATGTGTATGTATGTATGTTTATTTTTGTAACCTATATATTGCCTTGATCTGTCCTTTCACTCCAGTGTTCCTGAGGATGTCATTAGACGAAAGCGCTTGAGCACCCTTTGTGTTTCTTTTTCCTTCGTGGTTTTATTTCATCATTATATATATATATATATATATATACACAGTGCGTTCGAAAAGTCTCTCCGCAGTGCTACGTTAAACGCATAGGAAATTGAAAAACTACAATGTTTTCATTGAACCATGATTTAGTGATTTTATTACATAACCTTTTGATTTTACAGCATGAGTTGAAAGTGTTTTCCACCATTTTGCAGGCACAGAGCAACTCGTCTACACTTGTTGTCAAACACTTTTTTTAAAGTGTTGGTTGATATTGAAGCAATGTAAGTGGATATTGCGGTTTTTAAGTTCTGAATTGTTTTCGGGCCCTCTTTATAAATAACACCTTTTGCTGCTCCCCACAAGAAATAGTCGGGCCGCGTAAGGTCTGGGGATCGTGGAAGCCAAAGCCCCCTTGAAATTATGCGATCTCCAAACACGTCATGCAGTAGCTCCATCGAAAGGTGAGCAGTGTGTGCCATGGCACCATCTTGCTGGAAGTATGCATTCAGTATTTCCATTTCGTTTAGCTGTCCAGTAAATGGATACAGAATTTCTGAACAGTATCGTTCAGCATTTGTCGTGTTCTCAAAGAAAATGGGACCGACAATTCGCTTTCTTGATATTGCATCCCAAACGCCGATTTTCTGGTAGTGCAATGGTGTTTCATGAATAGTGTTTCATGAATTTTTTACTAAGCTATCGACACACACTATTGCCACGATCCCACCTCTGTCACAATACTGACACGATCGAATTTAAACCGGCTGAAACCGGCTTAGCGCGCATATACTGGCTATAGCACGTTGACTGCGGAGAGACTTTTCGAACGCACTGTGTATATATATATATATATATATATATATATATGGCTTTTTTTGTGACGGTACGCACCGGTACGGCGTACCAGCTCCTTTTTTTAATAATTAATTCGTAGATTATCTAGAATCTTTCTTATTCAATTTTTAAGTTTTCTAAAACTTAAGCGATATTGTATTATAATATTCTGTAGTATAAAATTATACTGTATACCTATTTTATTTCATGGGAAGTATAGTTGTTATATGGTAAGCATTGAAATCAATTGTAGGTAAACTTTACGTACACAACAAATGTAAGGCATCTAAAAATAAACAACTACGAGCTAGTACACAATACAATTTATTATGCGCCACTCACCAGTTGACACTAACAGCAAGGAACGAAGTCGACATATTGAAGCAGATGAGAACTTGATGAAAATTTGGAATTTTCGATAAAACGGTAAGTTAATGTTATGATGTATGTTAATATATATATATATATATATATATATATATATATATATATATATATATATTAATAATTAACCGTCTGTACAATAACGTTTAACAATATTTGTGTTGTAGTCGTCATCAGACTTTGTATGAACACCCTGTTAAAATATTTGATAATACTCTCCAAACGACGAAGACTAACTTTCTGACTGTAAAATTGTATACGGTAACTCTACGTACAGTAATTTTTCTTTGAATTCAGAATATTGTAAAATGAAGTGCTTTAACCTTACATTTCATTTTACATTTGTTCTTAAACTGTAAATAAAACAAACAAAGAAAATACTCAACTTTCCCCATTCTTTGTTGTTAGAAACTTATGAGTAGTTCTCGCCCCTCTGGAATTGATTCCAGCTCCAGTACAGTAATAGAACAATTAAATCCTTAAGGAGTAATTAATTCTAATCCATAGAAAAAGAAAAATATTGATTCGAAATCCACTGGAATCAATTGAGGACTCCGATTCATGCAAAAGGCTTTCATTTTTTTTAATACAAATTGGAATCGCGCCCATTATTATATCATAATATGATAATTAAGTCTGTTGCATTGGCTTAAAATGAGATCTGTACAATATGGAATATCGAAATCAAATTTGGAATACATTCATAATACAATGACTTATATTAATTAAACATTATTAATTTCTATAAGTTCCAGTGGATTAAACATATATATATATGTGTGGTGTGTGTGTGTGTGTGTGTGTGTGTATATATATATATATCTTAGTTAACCTTGGTTTAGCTTCCGCCCGAATTGTTCATTCTGACGAAGGTCAAGCTTGTCACTCCACGTTAGACCTACAGTTAACGTGGAATCCGAACCACGCACCACCACCAGCACAGCGTCTTAACTACTAGGCTACCCAGGGTACCCATTTATCTACCAACCAATTTCTATATTGTGTGGGAGGATGAGCTGGGTTTTGCTGCGCGCCGCCTGCCGTCACCGGGTCTCGATCCCGGTACCGATAAATTCGTAGCCAGCGACGCTAACCACTACACCACCATATATATATATATATATTATATATATATATATATATATATATGGCTAGAGAGAGAGAGAGAGCCAACAACGTTGGTTACAACAACCAAATAGCATGGTTCTAATCTATTTGCCTACCAATCTAAATGGTTAAAATAACCATACGAAATAAATAGTACGAACCATTAAAGTTTATTAATACCATAAATAAATCAACATTTTCTCTAAGCATTTAGAATGGTTGTTAGGTAATTTATAACCATGATATTTGGTTACTGTAACCAAATTTTTCTTTTGTTTTGTAACACTAACGAAAATACAACCCAAACACCAAAACACCAAAACAACCTAAACATCACGTGACCCCCAAACTGAGCGTATACAGCTTCCGTGTGGAAGTAATAAATAGCGAATATTTGTTTCATCTGAAATTTCCTTATCTTTATTAACGTCAATTTTCAATTCTTCATTTTTGTCATTTTCACGAAATTTCGGGTCACCCCGTTTGGGAAACTTTACCCTATAGTTTAGTACAATATTTCGTTTCATCTGAAATTTCCTTATCTTCAATAACTTCAAATTTTCAATCACTTATTTTTTGCTATTTTCGGGTAACCCGGTTGAGAAACAGTGCCCCGTAGTTTAATACAATTAAAACATTGATTATAAAATAATGACTATATTTCAACAGCCAAACTAAAAACAAGTGCCTCACAATGAATCAACGGCACAGTGCCATAAAGACGAACAATCGCGAACATTTATATACAGGGTGTTTGTTTAAATCTACTTAAATCTACATTTAAAAAGGTTCAAAAATATCTCGGTTAAAATGAATTCAAAGTCTTACCTGAAATGGCCAAAAAATTCACTGAAACAAGCCATACGAATGAACACGACCTCATCAGCATTTTATTGACGCCTGTAATGGAAAATTAATAGAGTTAATTTGCATTCTATATCCGTCATCGTGTGTATATATATATATATATGAGGAATAATAAATTAAGAAAAAGTGAAGCGCGAACGTGGCTAAAGTATATTCGTTGCTGTGCCCTCCATGCAACCAAGGACACGCTTTAATTTAGTAATAACTTGATAAAGTAAAAAAGCTCCTATTCCCTCTGAAACTTGAGGCGAAAAGAAAGGGCAAGTTTTGCCCCAAGAAAAAAAAGAACGTCACTCAAAAAATGAAACTCATAAAATATACATACACTTATGTTTATCGAGAATATATATATATATATATATATATATATATATAAGAAATTTATTTTCAAAATTGAACGAGACGAACCTATTAAAATTAAATTAAAAATTGAGTTTGAAAATGTTTGAGTAATTAAGCAATTAACTTTATTAAATTACCTCCCTCCTTTTTGATTTAATCGGATTGGAAACCTTTCTTTTATAAAAATTATGATAGTTTCCAATTAGCATATTATTATTATTATTAGTAGTATTATTATAAAGAGGTAACCTAAAGGCATGGACAAAGGGATAGTTTGAAACCTTTACACAAAGATTCTGAGTTTTTTGGTCCAGTTTGTGTAGAGCAGGCCTGAGGTATTGTAAATGTACTCGTGATTGATGCGTGTGCATTTGTGTTGCCTTGAGTGGGGAACACAACCTGTAGTGCATCTTGCTTCTGAAGAATCATGCACCCCGGCCTATACAGACAGGAGTATCTGCATTGTGAACTAATGAAACAGGTTCGTAAAATGAGTATGAACTTGGACACTCCTTAAAATTGATACCACGAAACACTGTTACTTCTATTAATGATGAACCGCATACGGAACCCTTGTTAATATATTGACCTCTATGTGCTTGGCAATAATACTGCGAGCTGCTTGTAACCTGAATAAATACACTGACGGAGTGATGTTTTGTGTCAAACAATGAAACCCTCACTATAACTTCGTTGGAACGTTGATTCTATATATATATATATATATATATATATATATATATATATATATATATATATATACAGTATGTATATATATATATATATATATATATATTATATATATATATATACAGGGCTATTCAAACTGATTCATCCGATTTCAACTGAGAATACTTCCGTACCTATCAACCGTGCATCAACTGGGCATACACCACATGAAAGAGGAAATCTCCAAGTTTTACAAGATCACCGCGAGAGGGCTCCAAAGTCACGCCGTGGCCTAGCCTAGCAACAAACAGTCAGTGTGAAAATGGCGTCCGCACAGCAGAAGGCGTTTTGTGTGTTGCACAGCTGGCCCCCTAGGTCGCCGGATCTTACACCGTGCGACTTCTTCCTTTGGGGGTACGTTAAGGATACTGTGTACGTGCCACCGTTGCCCACATCTTTGGATGAGCTCCGAACTCGCATTGTTACTGCCGTAGAGTCAGTGACAACGGACATGGAGCGAGTATGGGAGGAATTCGACTATCGTGTCGACGTTGCTCGTGTAACTAGGGGAAGTCACATAGAGCATTTATGAGGTGAGAGACAAAATTTGGACAGTTTTTCTTTTGGTTGATTATCACAAATCACTCTGTATTTGTAACATTAAAAAATATTCTCATTTGAAATCAGGTGAATCATTTGAATAGCCGTGTGTGTGTATATATATATATATATATATATATATATATATATATATATATATATATTATATATGATGCAAATCCACAGGGAAAAAGAAAAATGATCCCTGTGGGTTTGCGTCATTCATTCATTTCACGTGTTTAATTGTGAAATTCATCCCATATATATATATATATATCAGTGGCGACTCCTGCACTCGGGCTTCTCGGGCTGAGCCCGAGAAGCAAGGGGCAAGGAGAAGCATGAGAGATAAAATTATGTATTTGCAGATTTAAGTTTTAAAAAAAGTTTTAAATACAAATTGTAAAAATGGTTTTTGGCTGGTAGTATGTTACCATTTTTCTGTCTAGCCTTCGTCAGCAAGCAAATTTTTGAAAGCATTTAGATACCCTTACTACCTATAAAAAAACTATATTGACACATTAAGTTTTCGTGTCATCTTTCAAGATCTTTACTCGGGCGCAAGACATTACGCCCGAGAAAGTATAAGTAATATCGTATATTTAAAGTTCTTTTAATGAATAATTATTTGTGCATACGGTTACATAATAGTCCTTCTTCTAATTCTCATTAAATAAAATACGTTTTTCCTCCTATTAATTTTTTTTATAAAGAAAAATCATTTCAACTCGGGCTTATATCCTTCGGCCTTGTAGAGGCACAATTTTTAATTCTGGCGATACATGGTAACTTTTTACGTTTCGATAAGCGTGCCTTCAACTGCCTTGGGCGGCGGTACAGTTTGATTTTTGCCGCAATGTGAGGTTGTTCGCTTTTCTTAAATAATCTGATTTATTTTTCATATTATAAGTATTCTGAGAAGTATAGCCCACCCATGGGCAAAAAGGAATTACATGACCAAATATTAAAGGAATTTGCTTTAAAACCAAAACGCTTGGACTTTATGTTCAAGTAAATAAAATTCAAATAATTTTTTTTTACCGAGGTATGTATTTATTTTTTATTGATAATTTTAAGTTATTGTCATGCATTTAAATGTCGGCTCGTATGCAGACTTCAAAATTTAAAAAGAGCCCGAGTAGTCTTGAAGAGCTGGAGTCGCCACTGATATATATATATATATATATATATTATATATATATATATATATATATATATACAGGGTGTCCCGTAAGTCTGGACCCATAGGGATTTATAATATATATTTTTATTATGTTATTATTATTATTTTATTATTATTATTTTTTTATTATTTTTTATTATGATTTTTATTTGTGGGGCCACTTGAAAGCCAAAGTGTACGAGGTCAAACTTCAGAACATTTTCCACCTTAAAGCACGCATTGTGGAGGCGTGTCAAGAAATTTCTGCGACTGTGATTCAGAAAGTGCTGTCGCAGTGGAGATTGCGTCTTCAACTATGTGTGCGACACAACGGCGGACACTTTGAACAGATTATGTAATAAATTTTTGGACTATTTTGTAATTTTATTATTTTTCCCTATGGGTCCAGACTTACGGGACACCCTGTATATATATATATAATGGAGAGAGAGAGAGAGAGAGAGAGAGAGAGAGAGAGAGAGAGAGAGAGAGAATATCATAAATGAACACGCACGAGTTTGCATAATGAAGGATTCGAATACAGTTCTCCTTAATTAGTGGAATATATATACAGCATATGTATATGTATATAATGTATATATATATACACACACACACACACACACACACATATATATATATATATATATATATATATATTATATATATATGTGTGTGTGTGTGTGTGTGTGTATTACGTGTGATGTGGATAGCTGCCTAATGTTGATATTAGAAATTTCTACATTACGCGTAACATATGTTACCTAACCTAACCTAACATTAAGTTAGGTTAGGTTAGGTTAGGTAATGTATGTTACGCATATCAACATTAGGCAATTAGGCAATAGCTTGCATAATGTCAACATTAGGCAACTCTCCACATTAAGCGTAACATATACTGTATATATATATATATAGAAACGACGTAAGTATAGAGGAGTGTTCTGCACACGAGGAAGAGAAATAACGAACAAATGAAAAATGGGTGACCGCCCGGGAATCGAACCCAGGACCTTCCGATTGCCGGTCAGACATGCTACCACTACATTACGGGCCTCGATCAGTCAGAAGTCGCAATTCTCCTACATAGGGCAGAAACCAATGCCTTGAGAGGGCACCCTCGCAAATCGTGAATATATATATATAATATATATATATAAAAGGATCCAAATTTGTTGGTAATGAAACCACTAAGTATTTGGGTTTCCATAATATGTAAATTCGAACCTCTTTAGAATTTTGTTGATAAAGTCAAGTACCTGATGGGTTACACTGGAAGGCTATGACAATTTCCTCCTCCATGAAACCCAAGTAATGAAGAAGGGGGTCATTAAGAAGACTGGTCGATGGCCAACTTTGAAAATATCAAACAACTGGAAAGACTTCAGGAGATACAAACCCTCGCCTGCAGAATTCTCAAAAAGTTCGATCGTTTGAGTCACACACACACACACACACACACACACACACACAAAAGACCGAAAACAATACCTCCGTCCAACTCCTCGCGTGAGAGGAAGTTATTAGAATCACTTCCATATACGATACACAGAAGGTTGACAAAAGTAAAGAGACACCTTCACTTTTTCCATAGTTTTTAATGTGATAATAAAAGTCAATAAATAATAACAGATTTATTGGATGAATGTATTTAGAAGCGTGTTGCTTTCCCCTTTTTATTATGCAAAGGTGACACACGTTCTGGCATTCCATTGATAAAAATTTGCCATTTGTTCTTGAGGACAATCATCGTGGTAATTATTTCCTTTAGTTATCCATCTGTATATATATTGTTATACAAAAGCCTGAGGCATATAGGACGGTGGAGAAGTGTCGTTTATGTCCACGCTTCTCAAACTAGGGGTCGCGTAAATATTATTGGGGGTCGCAGAAACATTTGAAAATATTATTTTTTTCATAAATATACAGTGTTAGTACCTATTGCTTTTATGACATTGAGTGAAGGGTCGCGAAAAAATTTGTCTGATCCAAAGGGGTCGCGAGTGGAAAAAGTTTGAGAAGCCCTGGTTTATGTTATATGGAGGCAAACTTTAGAACGCGAATTTGTTTTGTGATTTCACCCTAAAATGCATCCCAAGAGATTAATGTGAGACATTGTGAAGATGATGAAAAATAGCCTCGCGTCGATTCGGTTTTTGAAAGTTGGTGTTGGTAAACGAAAGTTTTGTTTTTTGTTTTGTGTTTTTCAATCTTTTACCATTTTCGTTTTCTTTCTGCTCATTCGTGATTATATCTAGAAAACCGTGCATATATACACACACACACATTCATTCAAACTGATATGATATTTCTCTATGTGTAATGGCTCTCTCTCTCTCTCTCTCTCTCTCTCTCTCTCTCTCTCTCTGTCGATATATATATAAAACACCAAAAGACTCTATTCAGAAAATGAATACAAATTACACGAACTTTTTACAATATTTTCAATGCTTTTTCTGTACACTTTTAGATATCTGATACAGCAGCATTAATATAATTAAATTACTCTAATCTGAATATGCCATTGAAAGCATGGAAGCTTTTTAAACAAAATCAATGAGATTCAATTTATTTATTACATAAGAGAAGTGAAAATGGCATTTAATAATAATAATAATATTAATAATAATAATAATAATAATACTATTAATAATAATAATATTAATAATATTAATAATAATAATAATAATATTAATAATGATAATAATATTAATAATAATAATAATAATAATAGTAATAATATTAATAATAATAAACAAATGGTAAAAATTTACAGAAGTTGTGTTTGATTATTGTACGGAATTTTAAAGAAAATAATCAGTTGTATATTTAGTAAAAATAAATGATGCTTAACTTATTAATGCCCAGTGCAACTTTACTGATTTTGTTGTGGCTAACGCCAGACGATTTATTCAGTTTGGAAAAGACCTCTGGGCGTTAATGGGTTAATAAAAAAATAATTAGGATAATAGAAATAGTTTTCTCCTAATCAACTGTATATTTTTCTATCCTTATTATGTGAACTGTCATTGTATTAATAATATTTGTCATATGGACTATAGTCTGCCAATAAATCTTTTCATTTTCATTTTCATTTAAAAAATTATGAAATTAAAAGTATTTAATGAAAATATAATTTTAGGTACTTAATTATAAAGTGGTAACTTAATTACTATGGTAATAATAGTAGTAGTAAATTCATACATCAGCAGGAGCTAATGAAGTGATTTTTTACTGATTTACGAAATATATTTCGTGAAGAAGAAGTCTGTCTAACATTTATGAGAATTGCATTCCATACATCTTCTCCTTTGGAAGAAAGTGCATCTCTTGATAAATTGTTTCTGTACATCGGTGAATTATTACACATTCAACCTCTGTTGTGCCCAGTTTCCTCAACACACACACACACACACACGCACACACACACACACACACACACACACTTCCTCATATTAGTGAAGCGGAACCAGATAATTTAATTTTACTTATTTTGGAAAATAAATTTTTTCATTCTACTGTAATCTTATCATTTAAAGAAAAATCTATTTTACAGAATCTCGAAAAATGCATTTCTAAAAATATGTTGAGTTGAAAAAATCTTAATTCATAATTCACAAAAGTGACGAAAAAGAGGCTTATTATTAATATGTGTAAATTTTAAGTAAATATTTTTGCTATTCAATCCACGTATCTTTTCAGAAGTCCAATTTTTTAAAAGAAGATTTTTATGACCACTCAATTTGGATATAAATTTGATTTCCAAAAATCTTTTCTTTATCAAAAATCCATGTGTAAATTACTCCCAAGCGTTGTTTGTACACAAAAAGAGTCATTTATTCGCTCAAATGTTAAGTTATATATTTTTTGAAGTCACACACACACACACACACACACACAACACACACACACACACTATCGTTTTACTCGACTTGTAAAGCTATATATTCAATTAAACTAACCTAACCTACATAACCAAATCTACCCTAATTTATCCTAATTTAACCTAAAACAACTTATCCTCATCTAACTGAACCAAACCTAACTTATCTTTATCTAGTCTAACCTAACCTAAATTAACTTCTCCTAACATAATTTAACCTAACCTAACTAACTTAACGTAGTATTAACCTACAATGCGCGTTCATTTAACAAAAAATTAAAACTCCTTCTGTTAATTATGAAAATTTAACATTGTATATACAGAGGATATACAGAGGATTGACAAAAGTAAATAGATACCTTCGGGTTTTTTTTTCAAAAGTTTTTGATTTCGTAATAAAAATTAATAAATAATAACACATTTATTGAATAAATATATTTTGAATTGTGCTGTTCTCTCCTTTATATTTCGTAAAGCTGACACACACACACACACACACACACACACACACACACACACACATTTACTTTTGTCAATCCTCTCTCTCTCTCTCTCTCTCTCTCTCTCTCTCTCATGAAAATTATTTTCGACTTACGAAGGCTTCATTTGAGCTTCGGAAATTAACTAATTAAATGAAACGAAATGAAAACCAGACGAAAAAAAATCCGCGTTTGTTTTTACTCCAAATTTGACTCAGTACAAATTAAATAAAATGTTCGCTTTGGTTTTTTTCGCTTCCACTTTACCGAAATGTAAATCTCAAATACATACTGTAAATTTATATATATATACACACAACCATATGTATCTCGATATGTATCTAAAATACGGACGTGTATCTACAATATCGATATGATATTCGTCGAGAGACGTCTGAATTCCAGGTAATACTGCAGTCATCCTTAGTAATCATTTTCTTCCAGTGTTCCATCAAGAACTCCAGTTTAACATACATATATTGGAAAAGGACTGTGCAACCTGTCACACCTCACAAGATACTAGCCACTATCTGACAGTCTCTTATCAATGCAGAAAGTATTTCTCTCTCTCTCTCTAACAGGTATCAAATTGGATGATGCAATATTACATCATTCCTCAACATAAGAGAGGAACTTTAACATGGTGCCGAGTCCTCTAAACATTGTCCAAATGAACTGGAATTTGGTGTGCAACGTTTTTTATCCAAAAGGATCCGAGTTAAGACTTGATTAAGACAGAAAATTTTTAAAAAAAATTACCCTTAATTTTGGTGTATATATATAATATATATATATATATATATATATATATATATATACAGGGTGTCCCGTAAGTCTGGACCATAGGGAAAAATAATAAAATTACAAAATAGTCCAAAAATTTATTACATAATCTGTTCAAAGTGTCCGCCGTTGTGTCGCACACATAGTTGAAGACGCAATCTCCACTGCGACAGCACTTTCTGAAACACAGTCGCAGAAATTTCTTGACACGCCTCCACAATGCGTGCTTAAGGTGGAAAATGTTCTGAAGTTTGACCTCGTACACTTTGGCTTTCAAGTGGCCCCACAAATAAAACTCCAGCGGAGTAAGATCATAATAAAAAAAAATAATAAAATAATAATAAAAATATAAAAAAAATATATTATAAATAAATTTTTGGACTATTTTGTAATTTTATTATTTTTCCCTATGGGTCCAGACTTACGGGACACCCTGTATATATATATATATATATACACCTTTGGTTAACCTTTGGTTAGCTTACGCCCGAATTGTTCATTCTGACGAACGTCAAGTTTTTCACTCCAACTTAGACCTACAGTTTAACGTGGAATCCGAACCACGCCCCACCAGCCGCCTAGCGTTTTAACCACTAGGCCACCCAGGGTACCCATTTATCTACCAACCACTTTCTTTTATTGTGTGGGAGGAAGGATGAACAGCTGGGTTTTGCTGTGCGCCGGCTGCCGTCACCGGGTCTCGAACCCGGAGCCGACGGATTCGTAGTCAGCGATGCTAACCAGTACACCACCGAGGCGCATATATATATATATGTATATATATATATATATATATGTGTGTGTGTGTGTGTGTGTGTGTGTATGCACACACACGTAAGGACAGAATTGTTCCCATTATTCTCCCCAACTCTAAATTCATTAGAACTTTGGTACTGGTTGGTGTTAAAATAGGCTTTACTACAGTTCCCATAACATAGTTATGACTGACATTGGTCTTTGTGGACTATTGTTAAATTTTGAACAAAAAAGTTTTGATGCAACAGTCTTTGATTGATTCTTCACAGCTCATAATTATCATATAAGGTTATTCTGTCGCATTTTGTCAGTGCTGCTTTACGCTCACTATATTCCTTATTTGATGTTCTTTTTTCATTATTTTTGCATGTATTCATAACCTTGATGACTGTTCCTCGAAATACAGGAGCAATTATGTGACTTTTATTACTGAAATACCAACCAAAAGGGCTCCTACTATCATGCCCCTTTCACAGGCAGTAACATCTTTTCCAAACGCTATATTTTTATTTATTTTAAAAGAACATAAAAAACCAATGTGGACATATTAAAATAGAAGATGTTCTCAATATTATATGCAGTTACATATTAATCTAATAGAGTACATAACGCCATTAATGATATCAGAAAATACAGCACCGAAAATGCTAGTGTTTCCATTATTCTGTCCAACCCCTTTATGTGTATATATATATAATATATATATAATATATATATATATATATATTATATATATACAGGATGAGTCAAAAGACTGGAAACATAAGAACTATGCTTTTCAGCGCAAATATACATACTATATATTTACATTGAAAAGCATAGTTTCTATGTTTCCAGACTTTTGACTCACCCTTTATGTATATATATATATATATATATATATATATATATATATATATATATTAATATATATAATATATATATATATATATTATAATGTATATATATAAATAACCTTGTTTCCCAATTGGATAGAAATTATATAAAAAGAAAAGCTTACTGCAATAAATATTGTATTATAAATTATTTTTCCGACATTACTTGTCATTTCTTTGATATTAAAAAGTCGTGTTGATTTTTATCAAATAAAATCGACACTTTCCTCATTATAAAGAAGATAAACGGAAGTATTTTTTTTGTAGAATAAAAATAATAATAATTTTTGCAAGTATGATAGAAAAAATATCACCTTTTTTTTTAATCACAAAAATGTTCACTTTAATGGAAAGTATGATATTTATATATATATATATATATATATAGAGAGAGAGAGAGAGAGAGAGAGAGAGAGATAATAATTACTGAGGAGGGTCACAAACTTGCACAGTGGTCAAACCAACTAATGCAGACTATTGGTCTAACTTGCAGTATTATTATTATTATTATTACCAGCATCATCTGGATTCGAACCCCTGACTTCAATGTTTTACTTCGCTTATAAGGAAATGGTGCTACCCATTGAGCTACCGGCGCTAACTAGATAGATAAACGTACTTAACCCTAAAAGGACGACCCGCTATATATTGGTAACCTTTCAAATACACGCATCCATAACTTAACCCTTTAACACCGGAATTGTTTGTAGGGTTAACCCTTTAAGCCCTGAATTTTTTGTAGGGTTAAGTTATGAATGCTTGTTTGAAACGTTAGTAATTTGTACCTTCAGTCCTTAAAGGGTTAAGTCACGGAAGGAATAAAAAATCCGATTGAAAAATAAATCTTTTTTGTTTCATTCCTATTCTTCTTCAGGAGCGTTCCTCAAAAATGGTGGTATCACATATCGAAAGTACTCGGAAAGGTTGTTTTGGGTTTTTGTTGCTGGAAAATCATCACTTCCAGAATGCAAATATTCAATGATGAAGTACGAGAAGTTTAAGGGAACATTTTGGATCGTTTCTTTCCTTTGATTTGGGCATTTGTGTACAACTATAAATGTTAATAGTTGTTACAACTGTTAAACTACAAATGTTAATAGATGTTACAACTCTTAAAACTACAAATGTTAATAGTTGTTATAACTTAAAACTGCAAATGTTAATAGTTGTTACAACTGTTACAACTACAAATGTTAATAGGGTACTTTTGCATTATCCTCCCAACACTAATTTTTTTTTATAATGGAAGGAAAATAAAGTACGTTAGCAAAACACTTGCGGCGGGCTGATTTTAACCTAAGCTAACCTAACCAAACCTAACCTAACCTAACTTAATCCCAACACTATTTTTTTTATAATGGAAGGAAAATAAAGTACCATAACCAAAACCAAACCAACATTATATAAAAAAATTAGTGTTGGGAGGATAATGCAAAAGAACCGTTAATAGTTGTTACAACCGTTACAACTACAAATGTTAATAGTTGTTACAACTCTTAAAACTACAAATGTTAATAGTTGTTATAACTTAAAACTATTACACACACACCTATTTATTTGTAATGATGAGTAAATGACAATAAAATATTAAACTCGGGACCAAACTGGCAAATATTTTCATATACGTTAAATTTACAGTGATTCTTTAATTAAAAGCTCTTTTTGCACTGTAAAAACTGAATAGGTTTAAATGGATAAAAGAAAGTGGCTTACGTGTTAGCTTCAGTTATCGTTTAAAATTTAATTTAATTTACACCAATAGAAGTGTAATATTTTCCTATGATATCCTAAAAATAACTACATCATGTAATTTGGTGGCAGGTAGTGACACTTAAATATTAGAAAAGTTGGTGCTACTTTAGTATGCGGTCTACCAACGATTGGTTAGGTTTAGTCATGATATTTCGTTAAAACTAACGAAAATATCATGACTAAACTAACCAATCGTCAAGGGCGATTGACATCGGGATGTAAACAAGCAATTAGTAAACAAGATAATAAGATATAATTAAAAGGTAGACCGCCGAATTGTAGGTAGACCTCATACTAAAGTAGCACCGAAAAGTTTTCCTTTGTTTTTTACAGTATATGTTAACTTATGCTCGTGAATCTTTACACGATTATTTTGGAAGGGTGGAAAATTGCTTTACTGGTACGAAACATGTTCAGAAATGTTCTTTGGGAACTTACGTAGTGAATTGAGCAGTGTTATAACCGCATTACAGCAAAGATAGCATCTTTCAGTGCTGGAAAAATCCAAGGTTTTATCGCATACACAGTGTCTGATCGTACTTCATAAAAAAAAAGAGTTAAATCCGGGGATTATTCTAGCGGATCGACTGGCCCACGCCCCCCGATCTACCCACCAGAACACTGTTCGTTCAAGAAATCGCAGAGGGGGTGATCGTAATAGGGGATAAAGCTCTATCTTGTATAAAGAAAATTTCCTCTAAGTTCATCTTTAAGTCTCAAGGTATGAATGATTTCTTCATTCAGCTTTTCAAAATAGTTTTTCGCAGCGATGGTGTCACGAAAGTAGTACGATCCAATGATGAGTCCGGACTAAATTCCAACCAATGTACTAACGCAGGAGACACTCAGCTTTTGAATAATCACGACATATGATAAACGCTATGATAAATTATGTAAGTTGATATGCCCATTCAACTTTAGCGTGGCATCCTCTATCCAAATAACTTGGTCAAGTAAAGAAAGATCGTCAGCGAGCAGTTTTTACAATATGAATTCCTCAGGGAGAGACAATCGTGAGATTTCGCTAATGATGTAGAATAATCCACTGCAGCACAAATCGTATAAATTACTTTTTGAATAGTGCGCTTTCCGTATGACGTGAAATCATAATATAACAAACAAATTCATTTACTTTTTAACCATCCTACATATATATATATATATATATGAAAATTATTTCAGAAAGTAACACGTGAAAAATAATTATGATGAATAAAACCACGAAGGAAAGGAAACACAGAATGGTGCTCAAGCGCTTTCGTCTAATGACATCCTCAGGAACACTGAAGTACATAAAGAATTACAGCCTATATATAGGTTACAGAAAAAAAAAATATATATAATATATATATATACAATAAACGGAGAAACAACTTAAAGGATTGTGGGAGGGGCACACAGATTTAAGGAAAAACTATCGATTTTTAGCACAAGATTAAATGAATTGTTTCCAACCAATGTTATAGATAAAAAAATATACAAATTTATACTGGAAATCTACCCGGGTTTTAGCACTCTGCTCTTTTTGTATATAAAAATTGAAAATTATCGATTTTTAGCACAAGATTAATGACTGTTTCCAACCAATGTTATAGATAAAAAAATATACAAATTTATACTGGAAATCTGCCCGGGTTTTAGCACTCTACCCTTTTTTGTATATAAAAATTGAAAAATAAAAGTTATTAGGGTGGCATACAAGTTTACCAAAGATTTAGCGTTCTACCTTTCTTCTAAATCTGTTCTGAAGGAATTCAAAACAACAGGATCGAGTTGAAAAAGACCTTTGCTTATGTTGAAGTTATTTGTAAGTTGGATAATGGCAGACTCAAGAATATTTCTATTAACAATATATATATATATATATATATATATATATATATATATATATATAATATATATATATATATATATATATATATAGACGAACTACAACAATGGAAAATATTGCAAATCTATTTATTCTTTCTTTCTTCTTTGAATGCTTCTCAAGAATCGTTTACCATCTTCAACGAGACTGATTTCATTATCCTTAATTAACAAATCCTTTCAAGGAGGAAAAAAACCCGTTCATTTCCAACAAAGAAAAAACTGTTTTTCTTAACAGATTTATTAATTCTGAAACAATGAAATCAGTCTTCCTGAAGATGAGTAAAAAATGTCTGAAACGCGCTCTCTCTCTCTCTCTCCAATATATATTATATATATATATATATATATATATTAGGTGTTTCACTCGTACAGAGGAAATATCAAAGGTCAATATTTTTCTCCACTTTGCTTGTGCTTTTATTCCTTTTCACGTAAGAAAGATGTGCACCAATTTTGAAAACGATTAAGTGATATTTAGGGGTTGCACACATTTGAACCTTTCATAATAAACAATTTTCTTCAGTGTTACGAAAAATTCTCCCTTGGAACCACGGGAAATGAAAAACTAATAATAAAATTGGAAAATTCAAATCAATACACATACAACATACATATAATTTAATAATACAAAATTTTCTTCAGTGTTACAAAAGAATTCTCCCTTGGAAGCATAGAAAATAAAAAACTAGTATTAAAATCAGAAAATCCGAATCAATTTTTGAATTGGTACAAGGACGTTCCCGCCTTGGTTCTTTTCGACACCTCCTTTCGATGATGTTCAACAATCCGCGACAAGAATTGTTTTTGCTTCTCGTCCTTGACTGATTCATTGAATTGCTTGATTAATGCAATTCCCCTCTCCGCTGTGTCGTTTACGACTTTCAGCGCGTTGACTGACTCTCTCAAGCCGTCATTTTTGGTGTACTCCTCTACGTTGTCGACATCCCCGACGCCGAAGTTGTCGAAGAATGTCTTCGTCCTTTGAGTGAAAAGTTGCTCAGATCCTTGCCTTCAAAAGTCAGGTTTTTCCACTCGAGTCGTTTGAGTTCCTTCCTCGACGCAGGTTTGTTCAAGGCCTGGAACATCTTTTCTTTTTCATTTGGCGATATCCGTTCATCAAGGAAAGCGAAACCGACTAGTCTCCGAGAGATACCATAGATGCCTTTTGGCAACTCTCAAGGCAGCCTGGCCCAGGTCCTTGTTCGGATATGAAATCAACAGTTGAATCATGTCTAGGTCATTTTTCGGGGCCCACCTACTGACCCCTGCCTCGTGCCAGAACCGGACATAAATGAAACACGTAAAAAGGGCCACATCGTGCAATCCCTTCACAGTTGCTCCCGGAACAAAACCATTTTCAGCACATAGATAGCTTTCGCCATCCACCTGGCTTGATGATAGGCTCCTGGAGTCCTGAAAGAGAACTCAGCTCCACCCCAGCCTCCAAGGAAAAGGAGCGACAGCTTGAGGAGTTCCTCATAATCTTCTCTCGGGTGGCATGAACTTTCAATGACTCCACGAAGATAACTCACCATCCTGATTCATTCATCTTCCAAATACCTAGTGGCTGGCTCTTCTTCATCGATCATGGTTTTGAAACAATTTTTGTTAAAAAGTCCCAACGCTGCTGAAATCGTCGAAACAAGGATTTCAGGACCACTTGTTGGCCCCAGGGACTTATGAAAGACCTCCTTCAAAATGAGCTCATAAATGTGGTGACGGCAAGGCAACCACAGAGCGACCAACCAAGGAATTGTTCAATCCTCATACATGCCCCTTGCAGAAGTCGGTATTGGACACCGTAGTGTCAAACGAGAGGCCAATGATGCGGTCCTGAATTCCAAATCGTTGCAGCTCCTGGATGACGGCTCGAGCCATTTGTTCACCAGTACCATCCTAGGCAACAGGCACTCAAGAAGATACTCGAACTCCTTCTCTGTTACCACAACAGCTACTCTGTCTTCCAAGCTTCTAGAGCTTCCGCCAGCAGCTTGGGGTAGTAGCTTGCTGTCCCAGTGCAGAACTAAGAGAGGTGGATCTTTGAAGATCGACTCCTCAAGTTGTTTGGCCATTTTCTCTCGATACTTGGCACGTGCTCGATGAACAGTTGATGGCGAAATAATAATCTGCGATACATCTTGTCCGAGACTTTTAGCAGTTGCAATGAAGGAAATGCTTGCTTTCAAATAGAGAGTTGTTCTCTATCCCAAGTAGCCACGAGTGTTGGATCAAGTGTGTCTTAGAACGACGAGGTGACTTAGAGGCCAATGGAGCAGCAAAATCTTCATCATCATCATCTGTTGTCGCCGTTGAGCTAGAGGATGTGCTATCCAGCTTCATTTTCTCGGAGACCTTTTCAGCTTCTTCAGCATGCCTTCGTTTTCGAAGTTCAAGTTTCTTAGCTGCTTCTTCTTTCCGTTTGACAGCCATGGTGTGTTCTTATCCACCCCAGCCATTGAAGAACTCATTCTGTCCCCCCTCTGGGAGGACAAGAAAACCTTGTCCTCCTCCGAAACTGAACTCATGCTCATCATACCTTGACAAGCGATGTCGAAAAGGTCAGCAAGGTCTCCCTTCCACACCTGACGCTTCATAATGGCTTTGTCTCTCTCTCTCGACTTCTCCTTCTTCAAGTTTTGGTACTCTTTGTACAGCTTTAGTATAGCAGCTCTAATGTTCTCCTCTGTCTTCACGGGGATATTCGCTTTCTTCCAAACTTCTTGAAGCTTGATACTCGTAGACTTGATGACAAGGGGGATTGTTTCCTTCAGCTCCAGGTGATGGTACATAAAACAGAGGAGGACTTGCTCCCGGGATAGCAATCTTGCTCCTAAGAGCTCTTCGACTGGAGTCTTTTCAATCAGCCAGATCTTCTTTCTCTCCATTTTCAACACTTTTTGCACCTGTAAAAGAAAAGAAAACATTACAATATGTTGGAAGTTGGGACGTTCTCGAGATTTGGTTACAAAGGGCTAAGGTATCAGAGGTGACATAACTGTGCAACCTCTAAATGGTGTTCAATTTGCTTCAAATTTGATACATATGCTTTACAGATCATAAGGTGTACGGGGAGTGTAGTGAAATTCACAACTTGATAAAAGTGGAACACCCTAATATACAGTGTGTATGTATGTATATATATATATATATACTGTGTGTGTGTATATATATGATGCAAACCCACAAGGAAAAAGAAAAACGATTCTAAGGCCTTTCGCGTATTCAGAGCTACACCTCGTCAAGGAATGACGTCAGGGAATTCCCTGAGGAGGTGTAGCTCTGAATACACGAAAGGCCTTGGAATCGTTTTTCTTTTTCCTTGTGGGTTTGCATCATTCATTCATTTCACGTGTTTAATTGTGAAATTCATCCCATATATATATATATATATATATATATATATATATATATATATATATATATATATATATATATTATTGCAAAAAGTAGTTGAAGAAATCGTATACAGTAAACTTAATAAATTCTTAATCAAATACGATATTGTGATTAAAACACAATTTGGGTTTAGAGGTGGGCATACAACGGAAGGTGCCATAAACATGCTATTAGAAAATGTTTATCAGAACCTAAACAGGGAAAAAACTCACTTTTTTAGTCTTCTTCTACTTGTCAAAAGCATTTGATACAATTTCGCATGAAATCTTATTGAATAAACTTCACTTATGCAGAATAAGAGGAAATATCCTCGATTGATTCAAATCGTATCTGTTAAATCATCATTAATACATCAGATTAAAAGATAATTTATTCGACAAGGTGATGCTAACTAGTGGAGTGCCACAAGTATCTATTCTTGGACCATTACTGTTTCTATTTCATGTTAACGATTTTCTTCTCTCAACCAGAATAAATTGCGTACATCCCATCATAATTTTGACCTTCTGATAAATGATACGACCAGACAATTAGAACATGTGCATAAATGGATGTGTGCTAATAAACTTTTACTGAATCTGATAAATCATCTCATAAAATTACTACAAAACGCATTAATACAAACTCTCAAACAAAAATTGGGAATACTACTTTTGAATAAAGTTAAAGCGTTTGGCATTAATTTAGACCAAAAACTAAATTAGAAGTCATGTACAACACATCATATCCAAAATATCAAGATATCTATTCATATTATTTAAACCAATAAAGACTCTTTCCCAAAACATACTCCTTACCCTGCATTATTCCTTCCTTCACTCACATTTATTATATTATATTACAACATGGGTACCTCAAAGAAATGTATGAAACATCCTTTGGAAGTCATTCGTTAAAAAATTTCCGTGAACCCTCTCAAATAATGACAATCGCGCTTCCACAATGTTTAAAAAATTAAGTAACTAGAGTGGCTTCTCAAATTATTTGGACCACCCCTAGATTTTTCTATTTTTTTGATAAATCTCAGAGAAGGTAGTAATTCTTGATAATAATCATTCCTATGAGACTACGTGTGTCTAGACATATGGCATAAAGGCAAATACCCATAAACGGCTTATCTTAATCCATTGAAAACCTTTTCAAAATCTCATTCCACGTCAAATACAGTATGTAGGTGGTCCAAGTAATTTTAGCAGCCACTGTATTTTGAAATTAAAATATTTAACTATTGTTGATGTCACTATGTTCAACATTATTAATAAAAATCAATATACAATGTACACCCTGTACATCACCCATTCAAAAAGCATTCACCCCCATCATATTCATCATAATTCTAACACTACAGTAGACTCCCCAGAGATTATATAACCAAACTATACAATAAAAACTACGGGAAACCGCTTGTGTTCAACAGATATTTTTGGTTTTTATCATAATAGAAATGATCTTTAATCATTCCAGTATAGAAATACTTCTTTTGCGTCATTGTAAATACAATTTGCACTGATGTTAACACAAATAATTTAATAATTTCAAAATAAAAAATTAGTTTTATATAAAATAAAGTAAAAAAGACTGAAATAAAAAAAAAATATATATATATATATATATATACAAACGCAATTTTCCGCTTTTAGAATTCAATTGTCTTCGATTATTTTTGCATGAAACAGCAATATTTGTTTTGGGAATCTTTGTTACTACTCGTCCTAACATTCTCTCTCTCTCTTTCTCTCTCTCTCTGTACGTACATATATATATTTTTTGGAGGGGGGAGGGGGTAAACAAAGGTTTAGGATCTACCTGCGTTCGACTCCTCAGCATCCTGCTTCATGTGGGAGATTTTTATGGTATGCACTCTTCTACCAACCAAAGAAGGAAGAATGAACAGGTGGGTGGGCTGCGCCCCTCCTGACTCCGCCGGTAATCGAAATCGAGCCCAGGCCGATGGATTCGTAGTCAGCGATGCTAACCATTACACCATCATATATATATATATATATATATATATATATATATATATATATATATATATATATATATATACAGAGAGAGAGAGAGAGAGAGAGAGAGGCGTTGACCACTTGGTCAATTGAAGATAGAATGGTATCGTACTTTCTTCATAGTGTCTTGCTTTTTACAATGTGCTATATTCAATGAAATAACTTCCATACGATTGTGGTGTCCCTAGCATGCTTCAGGAGTTTTGTTCACCGCAGGGCCCATTTGTCATTGACTCTTCACCCAATGTGTGTACCAAACAAATCCATTTTCGAACTTATCCATGAAAACGATTCTTTACTGGTCTTCGTCAGTGAAATAATTATCCTTTTAGTATAAAACATTAAAAATGGCAGACCTAAGGGAACAAAACCAAAAAAAGAGGGACTGCGGTGGCCACGTTACAACACCAAGGTTCCCCATTCCATCAGCGATGCTAAGCGATGTTGGGTCTGCTCAATATACGGCAGTTGGATGAGTGACTG
Organism: Bathynomus jamesi; assembly: GCA_023014485.1. NCBI lineage: Eukaryota > Metazoa > Arthropoda > Malacostraca > Isopoda > Cirolanidae > Bathynomus > Bathynomus jamesi. Next base: position 124,768 of record JAJOZX010009349.1, read on the forward strand.
TTATCCGTGTTCAGATAATCTACCAACCCGTGGTTCGGATCCCACGAAAAACTGTAGGTCCCCTAAATCATAATCATGACCTTTGCCGTTACGAGGGAGATAAACACCCTCAAGCATATTTTGTTAAGTATTTTCTTCTGAATAAAAAGTTTTTAAGAGAAAATATCAAATTTTTCAACTAAAAAAAGTTGTATAATAAAATGTAATGTAGAGCAAAGCTATAAAAACCCAATTTGTTACGATGGATTACTATTTCTTATTGGCGTAACGGGATCTGTACGTTGCGTGAAGGATTTCAAGGACAGCGGTTCAAACCCGGTAAGCATAAAGAAAATTTATATATATATATATGATGAATAAAACCACGAAGGAAAGGAAACACAAAAAAAGGTGCTCAAGCGCTTTCGTCTAATGACATCCTCATTAGACGAAAGCGCTTGAGCACCTTTTTTTGTGTTTCCTTTCCTTCGTGGTTTTATTCATCATAAATATTTTTCACGTGTTACTTTCGTGAAATAATTTTCATATATATATATGTATAGAAACGACGTAAGTATAGAGGAGTGTTCTGCACACGAGGAAGAGAAATAACAAACAAATGAAAAATAAGGCACCCGCCCGGGAATCGAACCCAGGATCTTCCGATTGTCGGTCAGACGTGCTAACCACTACACTACGGAGCCACGATAGTCAGAAGTTGTAATTCTCCTACATAGGGCAGAAACCAATGCCTTGAGAGGGCACCCTCGCAAATCGTGAATATGTACATTTAACTGCAATGACCGCGCAGTATATTAACGTATAGAAACGACGTAAGTATAGAGGAGTGTTCTGCACACGAGGAAGAGAAATAACAAACAAATGAAAAATAAGGCACCCGCCCGGGAATCGAACCCAGGATCTTCCGATTGCCGGTCAGACGTGCTAACCACTACACTACGGAGCCACGATAGTCAGAAGTTGCAATTCTCCTACATAGGGCAGAAACCAATGCCTTGAGAGGGCACCCTCGCAAATCGTGAATATGTACATTTAACTGCAATGACCGCGCAGTATATTAACGTATAGAAACGACGTAAGTATAGAGGAGTGTTCTGCAAACAAGGAAGAGAAATAACAAACAAACTACACTACGGAGCCACGTAGTGTAGTGGTTAGCACGTCTGACCGGCAATCGGAAGATCCTGGGTTCGATTCCCGGGCGGGTGCCTTATTTTTCATTTGTTTGTTATTTCTCTTCCTCGTGTGCAGAACACTCCTCTATACTTACGTCGTTTCTATACGTTAATATACTGCGCGGTCATTGCAGTTAAATGTACATATTCACGATTTGCGAGGGTGCCCTCTCAAGGCATTGGTTTCTGCCCTATGTAGGAGAATTACAACTTCTGACTATCGTGGCTCCGTAGTGTAGTGGTTAGCACGTCTGACCGGCAATCGGAAGATCCTGGGTTCGATTCCCGGGCGGGTGCCTTATTTTTCATTTGTTTGTTATTTCTCTTCCTCGTGTGCAGAACACTCCTCTATACTTACGTTTCTATACGTTAATATACTGCGCGGTCATTGCAGTTAAATGTATATATATATGTATATGAATAAAACCACGAAGGAAAGGAAACACAGAGTGGTGCTCAAGCGCTTTCGTCTAATGATATCCTCAGGAACACTGAAGTAAATAAAGAGTTCAAGACTATATATAAGTTACAAAAAAAATATATATATATACAGGGTGTCCCAAAAAATGTATACACACTTTAACAGCTAATAGCTCAATTGATGTTTCTTTCTTTCCAAGTTAAACCCATTGGAATTAATAATGGCAGTCAGACTAAGCTTTGAACAAAGGAAATTCATTCTAAAATGCTACTGGAAGTGTGAAAACGCAGTTGAAGTGCAAAGACAGTTTAGGAGGGAGTTTCAAACAGATCCACCAACGCGACTTACCATCACTCAAATTAGAGATAAGTTTGAAGCCGATGGAACTGTTCAGAATGTCCACAAGAAGCGTTCCGGAAGACCACGGACATCGACAAGCCCCACAAAGCAAGAAAGAGTACTGGAAACGTATCACCAAAGTCCAAGAAAATCTGTGCGGCAAGCGAGTCGTGAGGTAGGAATTTCAGAATCGTCTGTCCAACGCATTTTGAAGCGCTGTCAATGGAAAAGTTACATTCCAAGATTAGTCCATGCTATTAATGAAGATGATCCGGACCGAAGAGTGGAGTATTGCGAGTGGTACTTGGCACGATGTGGATGTGGATTGGACGAAGGGGTTTCGTAGAATACCCTCCGCGTTCACCAGACCTCACACCACTAGACTTTTTTTTATGGGGATACTTAAAAGACAAAGTCTACGCTATAAAACCTGCAACAGTCGCTGAATTGAGAGCAGCCATTGAACGAGAATGCACACAAATACCAAACGAAATGTTTCGTGATGTTTGCGATTCCATTGCTTCGCGTTATCAGCAGTGCCTGGACCAGAACGGACGTCAGTTTGAAAACAGGCGTTGACAAAACAATTAAATAATGTCTGTAGATTCTATTACATTTTGAAAATGAAATGTATTTTAATAAACACTGCCTTTATAATTATTTAAAGTGTGTATACATTTTTTTGGGACGCCCTGTATATATATAATAAATATAGAAATAAAAATTGTGGGAGGAGCATACACAATTGTAAGGAAAACTACCAATTTTAGCACTTTGCCCGAATTCAACACAAGATCAAATGGATTGTTTACAACCAATTTTATAGATAATGCCTGAATGATATATAACTGAGTGTATATATATATATATATATATATGTGTGGCAGTTAGAAAATAAACATTGCTAATATTAAAATATAATATCAAGGAATTCATTTAGGCTTCATGGGGGAAGTATGAAAATGACTAATCCCCAAATTTAAATTTAAATTTAAATAATTTAAATTTCAAGTGAACGCGAGCATTTGATAAAAGAAAGATAAATTAGTTCTACAGATTGATGAAATTCCTCCAATCTGTAGAAAACTCGGATGAAAAGTTGTACTTAGAAAAAATGGCTGTAGTTGACAGAATGATTGGATCACCTGAAGATCAGGGCCACCAGCCTTCTTTAGTTAGCTCTATAAGGCTAACTAACGAAAATGTTGCGACCTAACCTAACCAATCGTCAAGGGCGTACAGTTGACCTAACGAGTGGTTAGGTTAAGTCGTTATATTTTCGGGATCAATCCCAGAATAGGCACCTGAAATCATTTTTAGGTGCTTAATCTGGGATTGAGGAGAAAAAAATATAAACAGTTTTTAGAGATATAATTTCAGTGTTTTTATCAATATTTGAAAAAATCAACTCTAACCTAACCTAACCTAACCTAACCTATATCTATACCAATTTATGTGGCAAGATAGATTTGCTTCAGATGGATTCAGAAACATTCGGGCTCATATTGCAGGAATTTATAATATCTAAAATTTTTCTTTATTCATTAAACCACTTTAAACCTTTTATAACTTTGCCTTTATTACATTTGTAATAAACTTTGTATAAACAATAAATTTTGTAATCATCAGGTTTTTTTTATTTAATTCCTTGCAAGGTGCCTATTCTGGGATTGAGGTTGAACGCAGGTGCTTCATCTGGGATTGAGGTACATCAGGTGCCTATTCTGGGATTGACCCTATTTTCGTTAGTTAGCCTTATAATGCTAACTAACGAAGGCTGGGGGCCCTGATCTTCAGGTGATCCGAATGATTTTCTATGAAGTTATGGAAATACGACTTTCTATGTATTTGTAATGTTTTACTCTTCACAAGTGTACTTGATATTCATCATCAGCTCCGATTTTTAGTTTTTATCTTTATGTTAATTTTATTATGTTAATGTTAGTTTTTATTGTTATGTTAATTGTTAGACAATGTGTTTTAAAACGCTTGTTAGGTTTATATTATAATTGAAGAGCTGAAATTCAAAATTTTTAAAATTTGGATAATTTCAAGTTCATTATATCTTTCGTTTATCTTCTATTATTTGGTATTTTGAATACAATGATATACATTTCTTATTTCTGCCTACGTGAGCTATCAAAAGAAAGTGGAAAAACCAACATTCTGATTATATGATAGAAATGGATCACCTGAAGATCAGGGTCCCCAGCCTTCTTTAGTTAGCCTTATAAGGCTAACTAACGAAAATATCACGAGCTAACCTAAGGGCGTACAGTTGACCTAACGATTGGTTAGGTTAAATCGTGATATTTTCGTTAATTAGCCTTATAAGGCTAACTAAAGAAGGCTGGGGGCTGATCTTCAGGTGACCCATAGAAATTATTGGTCAAAAGTAACGTAAAGTTTTAAAAGAAAGTCGGCTTGTTTTTGCTAATGTGTTCATCATTTATTTCTGAAGGGTGTTAATTTTCAAGGCTCATCAGTGGGAGTTCGCGAGGAAGGTCGCGTCGAAAGGACTCAGATTGTGGTGGTCAAAAAACATTTCATGCAACTAACGTGTCTGAGTTTCATAAGGAGTATAACTGAGTTTCACACATTCATACAAAATGGTAACGTGGATAACGTCCCATATAAGTTTCAGAATTAATTTTAATGTACCGTACATGATCTCTTATAACTTTCGACTTTGTGTTGGCTATCACTTTCACTATAGGCTCACGAACAATTTAATCAATCAGTGTCAAATACTAAGTGTCACTATCGCTTCATAATCAAAATTAAACTAACTATATGATCTTCCTTAGTATCACTACAATGATAGGCCTACAGAGAACTACATATATTAAGGTTGGCATATTTTTCAAATGACCATTCGGGACAAAAAATTTTCCGAGGTTTTTTTCAAGACCAAATTTTTTTTCAAATTGAAACTAGATTTCTTCAACGGTTACAACAAACAAAATTAGAAAAATTGTATTACAATAATATTTAACAATTAAACATCGTGAATAAATTGAAATTATTATACATAATATTGAAATTCTAAATCAATTCATCCCTAAAAAATTTGCTTAAAAAATAATTTTTGCGGGACATTTTTGAACGCGGAATTTTTGGATCAAATGCGGGACTGTCCCGTAAAATACGGGACGTCTGGCAACCCTAACATATATACTGTATATATATATATATATTACAGGGTGATTCAAAAGTCAGGTTACATAGGGAAATACTGTATTATGTAATGATACAGGGGAATAGTCACATCACATGTTCGATATGGCCACCGTTAACGGCAATGCACTTGTGCAGCCAGCTAGAAATATCACATCAATGCGCTCCTCCTTCGATAACATCTCATAACTCATTTACCTGCAAAGAAACAGAAAAGCCCTATGTAACCTGACTTTTGAATCACCCTGTATAATGCCACTATTAAAAACACCGAGAAAAGAACCCACGTTGAAAACACAGAAAAGAATACACGGAAAAGTTTTCAATTTTTAATCTCAAGTTCACAGTTTAAAAATATTCAGTTATGTTCTATAATTACGATTAAATAGAGCCGAGGGACTGGCTTGAAAGTCTCCAACCTAAGGGGAGTAACTGGTCAATTTAATTACTCTAAATATTAAATTAAATTAAATTCATGATGAAAGGCCTTCCCCCGTTCCCTTGGCCTACTGTTGGGTGTGGTGCTTCTCCCCGGATGACGTCCTTCCCGGTGATCCCGAATGTTGTTGGTCTGTGGGCTGTTCTGGTGACCCTTCCATTGACTCGTTCATATTATTTTTCACTCAAACCTCAACTTAGTGACTCTGGTTACCGTAACAATTTAAAATATACTTTCAGCTGTTTTTATGAAACGCAACAAAGTTTTTAATATTTTAATGTTATGTTTATTTACAGAATAAATTAAATTACACTTACGTTATACAATTAATAAATGGCAAATTGGGCAATAGATCTTGACCGGAAATCAAATAGCTGTAAGGAAATGTGAATAAGGCCTAAGTAGAACTCTATTTTTGTTATTTAAGGATTACCCTGGAGATTAATTAAATGAATTTAGTGGCCTAAGTTCATTTTAAAAATAGGCCCCTTTTCCCGCGGGTCAAGTGGAAATATTAAAATACAAATGACAAGGGAGAGCAAATAAGATCTTCTGATGGATTGCTTCACTCTCTGACTGATTCTCCCACTGACTCTCGATGACTCACTGACTCGGACTGACTCTCGATCTGCGCTGTGCCCCCTTTTTCCATTCTGCCTCGAGAATTCGGATTTTTCATCTCGCCTTGAGAAAACATAATTTCGTCTTTTTTTCGTTTGATCGTGACACAAATAATTTTAAGTACATTATATTATGAATTTAACAAATTCTTAACTGTTTTATATTATTTAGTTAACTTATGTTACGCATTTGACAATATTAAATAATTTTTATATTATTTCAAGTATGTTTGAGCACTAAGACTGTTTATGAATAAATGATTTGTTGAAATGGAGGTGTGGCATCGCGTGACTAATATTTCTACACCTCATTGGTTAAACAAAACAGTGTCACATATTCCAGTACAAACAAGTTGAGACCTGTTTGGATGTTTTCGTGCAAGCAGTCACGTAGCGTTTTCTGGGATTTATCTGAGGCCTAATTGGAATTTATATCTTACCTAACTTCTGTTTTTCAAATACGTCGGATTTTGTATTATAAATTATACAGGGTGTTCGGAAAGTCACTGTGCACTTATATAATCGAGATCGTCCACTCACGCTTGATGACCTGAAAACTGCAATAACTGCGTACATAAGGTCCATTTCAAAAGAACTGACAAAGGTATTTCAAAATAAAATAAGACGGGTCCAGGCCTGTATTGCTGTTAAAGGACATCACTTTCAACACCTTTTATAAGTTCTGATAACCTCTATCATATATGCAATGTTATACTATTGTATGCTATTAAATAAATATAAGTGCACAGTGACTTTCCGAACACCCTATATTATTAATCAGTTACTTATTTTTGCAAACCCAACACTACTTTAAAATTAAAATTGTCTAAGTTTGATTGCAAGGGAGTCAAGGATTGACTAGCTGCAAATTCTCTCTCTGAATGAATGAATCCAATCTTCTCTCCGCCCACACGTTTTGTTTTTTTCATAGTGGCTTTCCAGAATATTCTTTTCCAGTTATCACTGCGCATCCAACCAGATTTTCTTTAATTCCTTTATTACACGTACCTAGAACTTGGAAAACAATTTAAATTCTCTATACTAAAATTTATAATTAACTATAACGTTTTACATTAGTATTTATAGTGAGCACCGGAGACTCCGGCTCCGGCCGAGCAGGAGTTCGGCCATTTTAGAAAACCTCCTGCTCCGGCCGGAGGTCTCACTAAACTCTGGCCTCTGGCCGGAGGTGCCAAGTACACGAAACTCAATTCTGACAACTTTTAGTTTTAATTCTATAAAACTATAAAACCTCATTTCTGCACCTATCCGAATATTTCAGTTCTCAGATGACTGTAATAATAATTTATTTATGAGTGATCAGCGATTGTATTAATAATTGATTTGATATAGGCTACTTTACTCAGCATTCAGCAAGATATCATAAGTTTCATAATCTGAGGATATTCTGTTCAATGGGAATTTTTAGAGAAATTAGCACACACAAAGCATAGAAAGTCGACATTTATAAATTTTAAGTTATTAAAGACTTAATAATTTAAAATAGCAGGACTATATAAACTTTAAATAGATGAGACGATGAACCACACACACACACACACACACACACACACACACACATATAAATACTGAAATAAATCAATGGCCGGAGGAAAAAACACTAAGCCGTAGGTTCCGGCCCTCCGGCCTCCGGCCAAAATCTGCCTCCGCGCATCACTAGTTATTTACATAAATTATCCTATCATTATATTACTGCCTATTCACAATTAAAATTATGATGTTCATTTTAAATAACTTCGTGCATAATATCTATGATGTGTTTTCCCGCCCCTAAGAATGCATGACGTTTCAGATTTAGTGGTTTGTATGGCCACGTCTGCGTTAAGTGCTTGGGAAAGTACAGAAAAGTAGAGCAAATTCGGCCAATAATGTTATTAGATATGAAAAATCGTGCGATTATCCATGAAATTTTGTAGTTGCTCGAAAGGACTTAATTTGGACAAATAACAATGGCATGATGATATAAAAAATGCAATGCAAACTAATTTTTCTAATCATATCATAAGTAATATACTCGTACAATAAAACTAGAAATCAGAAGACCAAAAAACCTCATCGTAGGAAGACAGAATTAAGGGCTATTTGAAGTTTTAAATAGGAATTCAAGGGAAGTAGACTGAGCAAGTATAAATGCAAAATTAAAAAAGTACATTGGGAACTGCTACTTCAACAGAAGGAAAAGCTACTTATAGTAGAAAACGAAACTAAACCGTTATTACTGAAACACGTTTGAAGAGAGAAAGAAAACGTGACAAGCTTGAGGAAAATCAGAACGTTATTTGAACAACGGAAACAAACTAAAAAATATATCAACAGAAGAAAAACGAACGCAAGGAGGTTCAAGCTGGGAAAAAAACTGAGAATAAACAGACCTTAAACAAACAGTCATCTACAAAATCAACGAAGAGGAAGACAAGGTAGCAGAAAAACAAACAATAACCGAAAATGTTTTTACACTTTTGTGAAAATGAAAATGAAATAAAGGATGAAGTAAACGAATACACCAATGACCTAGAAAATATGAGCAAACTGCTTAAAGAACAATTTAATTATGTGTCCAACACCCTTAATTAACCCTTTCCTGCCCATGGTTGTAAATCTGACTATACAGTTTTAAGATATTTTAGTCCTTATCGAGAATAACATAAGGTATAAAATTGTTTTACTCTTAAACATAATTCGGTATAAGTCGTAGCCAATGTTGTAACACCGTTTCCCGTTGATCAGCGAATTAAGCGACATTGGGTCTGGGTAGTAGTTGGATGGGAGACCGTCCTCCACGTTCAGATTATGTAGCGACCCGTGGTTCAGATCCCACGTAAAGCTGTAGGTCCCCTTCGTTATATGACCTTAGATGTTGCGAAGGAGGTTAAACAAAATTCGGGCATGAAAGGGTTAATTAAGCCCGAACTGAAAGCAGATTTACCAGATAAATTTGTTTACATACAGGGTGATTCATAAATCGCAGGGTGTATGATTGAGACAAAAGTAAAGAAAAAGATCATATAGCACGCGACAGGAAAATGAAACTCCTAAAGATTTTTTACATTTTATGCAAATACACAGTGTGATACATTTGCTTCATTAAAGTAAATGTTGAAAATTCTTTCCTACTTCTTGAATGCATGCCTCAGCATGTCACACCAGTGATTGTCTGACACACTAAAAACTTCCTGGAGTATTGCGGATCGTTTCGAAATTGTCTCGAACTCGTTGCTCGAACTTCTGTAACATAAACTAGGCTTTCTGAATGACCCCACAAGTAATAATCAAGAGAATTTAAATCTGGTGACCGAGGAGGCCACGGAATAGGACCACCGCGCCATATCCACCTGTCAGGATACACAGCATCGAGATATTCCCTCGTTAAACGAGCGAAATGAGCTGGTGCATCATCATGCATGAACCACATTAGTCGTCGAGTTCTGATAGGCACATCTTCAAGTAGCATTGGCAAAGTCTGGTAAATATATCACACTGTGTATTTGCATAAAATGTAAAAAATCTTTAGAAATTTTAATTTTCTGTCGGTAGAAACCTACAGGATTCTCGATATGTTTATCTATCTTCACTTTTGTCGCAAGAATATACCCTGCTATTTATGGAACACATTTATGCATTACCTTTCTATATATAATATATATATATATATATATATATATATTATATATATATATATACACGAGAGAGAGAGAGAGAGAGAGAGAGAGAGAGAGAGAGAGAGAGAGAGAGAGAGAGAATAAATAATTAGATTTTATTATAATATAATAAATAATGTAAATATAATAATAATAGGAACGTATGTAAATTATTTAAAATGAGGAAGAATTTATAAAACGAGATCATAAAATAGAGTAATAAATTTACAATTTGTAAAAGAGATACACCAAATTACACACTGAAAGGAAAAAACATATAATTAAATTTCTCCACGGGAGAAAATTTGTATCTCATTTTCAACCTATATTTGGTGAAATGAATTCCAGAATCATTTTCAAATGCAGATTTTTTCGAAAAAAGAGAAAAAAAATGTAAAAAATGTAAAGAAATGCAAACTTAGATACGATGTTTTATTTTAAAAATGAACACGAATTCACTCCAGATGGAATCAAAGTAACAAATACTGTTTTGGAGGTTTGAACAAATATTATTTCGTTTTCGCTTATTTCGATATATATATATATATATATATATATATATATATATTATATATATATATATACTGTATATATTTCAACTGCAAACAACACACAGTATAATACGTAAAGAACGACGCTTGTATAGAAGAACGTTCCGCGCAAGATGAGGAGGGAGAACGAACAAATGAAAAAATGAGGTAACCACCCGGGAATCGAACCGGGATCTTCCGATTGCCGGTCAGAGGATGTAGGAGAATTACGACTTTGATTGAGTGAGGCCCATGGTGTAGTGGTTATTATATCTGACCGGCAATCGGAAGATCCCGGTTCGATTCTCGGCTACCTCATTTTTCATTTGTTCGTTCTCCCTCCTCATCTTGCGCGGGACGTTCTTCTATACAAGCGTCGTTCTTTACGTATATATATATATATATATATTATATTATATATATATTATATATGCATTTAACTGCAATGACCACGCAGTATAAATGAATGAAACGACGTAAATAAGGAGCGTCTCTGCACACGGGGAAGAGAAATAACGAATAAATGAAAATGAGGCGAACCGCCCGGGAATCGAACCCAGGGCCTTCGAATTGCCGGTTGGATGCGCTACCATTACACAACGGACCTCGATCAATCATAAATCGAAATTCTCCTACATAGGGCAGAAACCAATGCCCTGAGAGGGCACCCTCGCAAATCGTGAATATGTGCATTTAACTGCAAATGACCACGCAGTATATAAATGAATAGAAACGACGTAAATAAGGAGCGTCTCTGCACACGGGAAGGCCCGTGGGTTCGATGTCCCGGCGGTTCGCCTCATTTTCTATTTATTCGTTATTTCTCTTTCCCGTGTGCAGAGATCTCCTTATTTACGTCGTTTCTATTCATTTATATACTGCGTGGTCATTGCAGTTAAATGCACATATTCACGATTTGCGAGGGTGCCCTCTCAGGGCATTGGTTTCTGCCCTATGTAGGAGAATTTCGATTTATGATTGATCGAGGTCCGTAGTGTAATGGTAGCGCATCCAACCGGCAATTGGAAGGCTCTGGTTTCGATTCCAGGGCGGTTCGCCTCATTTTTCATTTATTCGTTATTTCTCTTCCCCGTGTGCAGAGACGCTCCTTATTTACGTCGTTTCTATTCATTTATATACTGCGTGGTCATTGCAGTTAAATGCACATATTCACGATTTGCGAGGGTGCCCTCTCAGGGCATTGGTTTCTGCCCTATGTAGGAGAATTTCGATTTATGATTGATCGAGGTCCGTAGTGTAATGGTAGCGCATCCAACCGGCAATTTGAAGGCCCTGAGTTCGATTCCCGGGCGGTTCGCCTCATTTTTCATTTATTCGTTATTTCTCTTCCCCGTGTGCAGAGACGCTCCTTATTTACGTCGTTTCTATTCATTTATATACTGCGTGGTCATTGCAGTTAATGCACATATTCACGATTTGCGAGGGTGCCCTCTCAGGGCATTGGTTTCTGCCCTATGTAGGAGAATTTCGATTTATGATTGATCGAGATCCGTAGTGTAATGGTAGCGCATCCAACCGGCAATTGGAATGCCCTGGGTTCGATTCCCGGCGGTTCGCCTCATTTTTCATTTATTCGTTATTTCTCTTCCCCGTGTGCAGAGACGCTCCTTATTTACGTCGTTTCTATTCATATATATATATATATATATATATATATTCATAAAACAAACGTACCCTACTTGTATTAGGAATTCTCAAAACCTGTTCACTGTGTTTACTTTCGAAGAGAGAGTAAAAAGAGAGTTGAATTTTCTCCGTAAAATATGACGTACTTCACCAGTTGACTAACAGTATACAGAGGATTGACAAAAGTAAATAGACACCTCGAGGTTGTTTTTTTTCATAGTTTTTGATTTGATTACAAAAATTAATACATTTTAACAGATTAATTGAATCAATACAGTCGGTTCTAAACTTCATGTCTTAAAACTATATTTCTTACCGATAAATATAGGTAAAAAAACATGGAATCTCACGATAAGTTTTTTTGAATTGACTGTTCATTCTTATGAGACATTAAAAATACGCTTTAAAAATACTGAGGCGAAACTTTGCTATTTTCATAAATATTTTAACTATTTTATATGAAAGGAGAGTTCTAAATGTCATTCGCGTCTTATCAATGATTTTTTGTGGAACTTCATAAATATTTTAGATTTATTTACGATCGTTGTGGCCTCCCTGTAACTCAGTAGATAAAGTGTCGGACTCTGGGTAGTAAAGTTCTATGTTCGCTCCCAGATACTGGCGCCTGGGTTGGGTTGGGTCGGATGATGTTGATTTATAATCGTAAAACAAACGTACCATAGACGTATCACGTAGAGTTTGAAGAAAATTTTCGACTAGAAACCAAAATTTCTAAAAAGCATGAAAAATTACTAATTAGTAATGACTGAAACTTTAAAAAATTTGATATACCTTCTTATAAAACATTAAAATACGTCTTAAAGTGACTTTGATAAATATTTATCGTGTATTTGAGTTTTCAATTGTTGACATTAAGATATGAAGCTAAATACACGTTTTCAAAGTTGTCTATGAATTTTTAATAATGGAATTTCATCTTAGAACTTATAAAAAAATTAATGGAATAGTAAAAGGGTGTTTGAAATATTTTTAATAAGTGTTTTAATAACTCATAAGAACGTATGTGGTACATTTACGATACATTTTGTTTACGTTCATAACTAAAAATCTTAAAATTTTCAGTTCAATTCCGAGATGACGTACTTAACTGTATCTTCATAGTAACACCTAAATAACTGATGAATAGTATATGTTTAGTTGAAACGTACATGATACGTTTATTTTACGTTTCGTAGCCCTTTTATAAATGTCACCATTCTTATTATGTATGAATACAGGAGGGGAGAAGTGAGGAGAGGGTGAGGGGGGAATGCTTTTTACTTTTTATGGAAAGGGGCGTCTCTACGAAGAATAGCTTATTCAGTACCCAATCATAAAGAATCGAAACAAATTTTAAGTTATTTTGGGCAACTAAAACTTTCAGTGTGTTTTCCAGACTTTTTCTTCGGAGAAATTTTTTCCGTAAATGTACTAGGGGCACTCAATATATTTTGCCCCACCCTTTTTTCTTAGCTAAATAATAGGCCATGGGGCTGAAATGTCTTTTGGGCCGTAAGTTTGAACTTTCTGCATTTCACATAATCGGTTTTTTCCAGTTTGAACCTCCCCCTCCTTGTATAAAACCGCTTTTAAACGCCCTTGTATAAAACCGATGGTTAACGCAGTTTCGAAAATGGCGTCTGACACTGATGTGTGTCGTAAACAGAGAGCTGTTATCGAGTTCTTAACCGCAGAGAAGGAAACAGTTGGAAATATTCACAAACTCTACAAAACGTTTACGGAGATGCTGTTGGTGATCGAAGCACAGTTGGACGCTGGTCTAAACGTGTGAGATCATCAGAGAGAGGGAGAGCCAGCCTCGATGATGAGCCACGCAGCGGTCGCCCGGTATCGGCTGTCACATCTCACACTGTGCAACGTGCTAACAGCATCATTCGATCAAATCGGCGCGTCACATATGAGGAGCTATCACTGGAGCTAGGAATTAGTGTAGGAAGTGTGACCACGATAATTCAGCAACTGGGATACTCAAAAGTATGTTCACGGTTTCTTCCTCGCGAACTGACTGAAGATCACAAAGTCCAAAGAAAAGAAATTGCTTCTGTCGTTGGTTCGATACGAAACAGAAGGGGATGACTTCCTTTCACGAATTGTGACGGGATGAGACTTGGGTACACCACTTTGAACCTGAAACAAAACGCCAATCCATGGCGTGGCATCACGCAGACTCCCCACGCAAGGAAAAGTTCAAAATGGCTCCCTCTGCAGGAAAGGTTATGGCCACCATCTTCTGGGACATGAAAGGGATGATTCTGGTGAACATTATGAAGAAAGGACAAACAATCAACTCAGAGGCATATATTGCTACCCTACAGAGACTCCAGATACGTATAAAGCGAGTTCGACCAGAGAGAAAACTGGAAGACGTCATTCTTTTGCACAATAACGCAAGACCACACAAGTTACCCCACCCTCCATACAGCCCGGATCTGGCACCTTCAGACTTCCATTTGTTTTGGCCAATGAAGGATACTATTCGTGGAAGAAAGTTTCAGAGTGACGATGAGGTTGTTGAGGAGGTTAAGAAGTGGCTCCAGCGGAAGCCAGCGGAAGCCAGCGGACTTTTACCAGTAAGGAATAAAGGCCCTTGTTTCGAGGCGGAGGAAAGGCGTAGAAAAGGCTGGAGACTATGTGGAAAAATAAAAACTTATAAAAAAGGTATGTAACTACTTGTGGTCATTACAGTGGTGTAGTGCGGTGGGAACGCGTGGGAACGGCGTTCCCTTACTTTTTTGGCAGACGGAACGGCGTTCCCTCACTATTTCAAATAAATCCGAACTTACAAATCTCTAACGTCATGAAATTTTAATTTCCACCCCTAGAAGAAATATGAGAAAGAATCATTAACTGCTTCATTTCTTTTAGCTTCGACTGAGGCAATGCTAGCCTATAAAGATCTGGTGAAACAGTCACCACGGCGTACCAGTTGTTAACTTTTTTTTAGTTAATCATTCCAGTTTGTTAGCTATTTTTATTGATCGTACTGGATGTCGTATATCTAATGACACTGGAAATACTGCATCTTCAACCTTGGAAATATCCTAATATCCAGTGCATATGACCTCAAAATATCCCTGAAATTGGTCAGATTTCAAAAGATTTCCCGGGGGGGCTTACAGTGCCCCCGGACCCCCAGCTGTATGGGCTCGCCGCGCTCGCCATTGTCCCCCCGCATCTGAGTAACACTTTCAAAATGCGTTCCCTCACTTCTTTATTTAGCACTACACCACTGGTGGTCAAACTTTCTGGAACTTACAAACAAACTTGGAAAGAAAAAAAAAGGTTGGGCAAAATATATTGAATGGCCTTCATACAATCATTTCAAAATGTCCTGTTCTGAAATTCCATGTTCATTACCAATACTTATCAGTAAGAAACACGTAGTTCACGACAGGACATTTTTGAAATGTCTGCTCATGTTCGATAATTTTCATAAGTTCGACATAGTATCGAAGATATGAACAAAAAATATTTTCTCGATTTTTGGTTTCTTCATATTGATGGGTGATGGCAGAAGCACTCTTTGCTGAATCAGCAACCTTCATATCTTGCATAAGTTTTGCAGATAGTGCGATATTGTAATTTTCATTTTGCTCCAAATTTACAATGACCATGTCTATAATGGAAAATGTAAAGGTTGGATGTCGTAGGTGCATTGTTCTCTTCCACATCTACAATTTACTTCAGCGAAGTGACTGCAAAGAACCTCGCTTTTACACTTGGTGAGGTTTCGTTTTTTTGATATAGCTTGTGCCTCATTATTATTAAGTTTCTTATAAGGATTTGTGTCTCTTTATTAGGTCGACTGTTATTTTTTGTTCGTTTTCTTTGTTGTTTTCATTTCTCCATCTTTTATATCCTCTGTAGTTCTGTTGGGGGTTTTATTTACTTCTCGTATGTTGGTCATATTTTTCATTCTCCGTATTACTGTAAATACTGCATATTAATTCGTCTTTGTCGTAGAGTTATCATAGAAGCATTCCACTCCTTTTCTCTCGCACTTGAGATCAGACAAACATTTTATCATACCATTTTACACGCTTCAAAATCTTGGAAACTTTTACATAGACAAAAATCGTGTCATGATCACGGGTGTTTTCTGATTGGTCATAGGAAGGGACGCTGGGGGGAGATAAGTGTACGTGGCAGTGCCTCCGTTAGGCGCCCGCGGAGCCCGTGACCGCAGGGTCCACCTTACTTGGCTAGCAAATTCTTTTATATCACTGGAATTTCTCCCTCAAGTCATAGTGAAATCGTTTTGGATGATTCTTATTTTAATTTTCGTGTTTTTATTCTGTCTAGTTAGTCTTCGATTGCTTACTATAACTTCGTTTATTTTCGCCTGTTTCGCTGCAAATCGACTTTTACTTCCTGTTGCTTAATTAAACCGGACGTCAGCTGTCATTAACTCTCAATTACTTTCTCAAACTCAGCTTTCACTGCGACAGTGAACAGTGATAGGTAGAGAAAAAGAGATCCAACGTAGTACGAGTCCAGAGTAGTGAAAAGAAAATATAGGGAGAAAATTAAGTTATGCGGATATTATTGATGATTTTGCCTCGAGTAAAAGTAGAAAAATGTGTAAGAGAAGTAGCGATGAAGAAATGTAGAAGAATGTACAAAAAGTAGAAGGAAAATAAGAAAATTTAGCATTACTGTTTATTTTGTGTCGCTACTGATTATGTTGTATTAATTTTTTGTTACAAAATGAGTTTGTTACTCAAAACTGATGTCTGCGTTTGATTGTTCCGTTCAAAGATAGGGACCATGAGGTCTTGCGAGGCCCCGTCCCCACATACATAGCGTTGGTTTTGCAACCAAGGTTGATAAATGGGAAGAGGATGCAGTGACGAGTCTACTGCACGTAATGCATTCGGATTACCCAGTTTTCCATTTCCATGAAGCTTATTCTTTCGATTAGTAGCATTACTGCCCGTCTCATTACCCTCATTGGGCGAAGGACGTAAAACAGATCAACCAACCAACTAATTTTTTGTTTGTGTCTAGCTGAATGTAGATATGGCCTGAATGAATTCTTTCAACCACTCGACGCTTAGTGGTCACATACCTTCTGCACCTATTATGGACAATGGAACGGACTCCTTCGAGCCCGGAAACATAAACATCAAGTGGTCACGGGATGAGGTTAAAGATATTCCTCCAATTCCTGGTACAGTTACGAAGTGTCCGCTTGTACTCGCACTTGAGGAACCGCTGACAAAGGACTCTGAATCAAACTGGGATGCTGACCCTCCGAACATAGTCATTTTGATGAAGATAGTCGATGGGTTTAGTTCTTTCATCCATCCTTTAAAGACTTCCAAAAGCTTTAAATACTTCCTCTTTTGGTAAATTACTTATCGAGGGCTTCTGTAGGGTGTTGTTGGGCGGGGGTTCTGGTACGAGGAAGGAAAAACACTTTTGTTGGTATAGAGAGCCAGAGAGGCTATTTCACGTCTAGAAATTGTTCATTAAAAGGAAACGAATTTTATCAATAACAAATGCTTCACTTTCAAAATTTTATTTACAGTATAGTATATCAATTTGTGATCAATGAATACTCGCTGAGCAAGGGCAATTTCTGTACTTTATAATAAATGTGATTTTACCTCAGCTTTTATTGGGGCTTGAAAAAAGACACATGTTAATGCTTCACAGGAAGAAAACACACACACACACACACACACACACACACGCGCGCGCGCGCGCGCATTCACATATGTATACGTGTGTGTGTGTGTGTGTGTGTGTGTGTGTGTGTGTGTGTGTGTATATATAGTATTATTCGCCCAATTTAAAATCATTTCTTTTTCCTTGAATTGGTGACGAAGTGCCTCAAAATGGCCAAAACTTCAGAGTGTAAAGTTACGTAAAAAAGAAAAAGATTGAAAATATTCATAAAATTCTAACAAGTTTATGCTACCGCGACTTTCCAGAAAATGACATGGATCATTTGATTTCTTGTTGGAGTTGTTGGAAGAGATAGAGGTATTTTAATAAATATATATAATATATTATATATAATATATAATATATTATATATATATATATATATATCATATCAAATCCCTTTGAATACGCCCAGAAAATTCATACAAAAAAATTCCTTTGATGCATTGAAAGGTCTGTAAAAGGAACCATTTCTCTCTCATTTGGTGATTTTTCCCTCCAGATTTGAAGCCAAACTGTATTTACTGTATATAATCCAGTTCAAAATATCTAAAAATAGCTTTAACAATATTCAGTTAACTGTCCACCGGCTTATGAAAGATTATAAATATTTTTATATATTTCATTCAATATTCGTAGGCTTTCTGTCCCTTTTTACCAATCTTTGCGGTATTATCATCAATGTAGAAAGAAAAAAGAATTCTAAAAAGGGTTATTTTATATTGATTTATATGTAGAATATATGAGGCGTATAGAATAGAAAGGGCGTACGCCCAAAAATCAAGTTATTAATCATTAACGTCATTATGCGCTATTATGGCGTTATTACTCGTTAACGACTGAACCGAGTTTAATGGTTTTGGTCTCCAGCTCGTGTGGGAGCGCGTCACACCCACGGAATACAGCGTTCTGATTGGTTACTGCGCGAAATGGGATATCGGGAAACCGGGGGATACGCCTGTGCTATTCTAATGACCTCATATAATGAAGGTATTATGAATTCTAAAATTAAGACGAACTGAATAACCACGAAAAACTTTGAAATTTCTTTTATATTAACAAAATAAACTATGAAATAGTAATTGGATTTCGAGGTTAAGAGAAGGCCGCTTTTTGTATCCTAAGTTTCGGATTCATAAAATATTAATTTCCAGGTATTTATCCGATGTATCCTTTTTTACGTCTGTACTGACGTCATCATTAATATTTATATATTTATTGATTTATCTATAGTTTTATTAATATTCTCTACACACACACACACACACACACACACACACACACACACACACATATATATATATACACATTTTAACTGCAAACAACACACAGTATAATTAATGTAAAGAACGACGCTTGTGTGCAAGAACATCCGCACAAGATGGGGAGAGAGAACAAGCAGATGAAAAATGTATATATGTACGGCATGAGAAGGTGCCCCCTCAGGGCATTCGATTCCGCTCGTATGTGGGAGAATTACGAGTTGTGACTGATTGGGGAGCTTGGTGCAGTGGTTAGCATATCCAACCGGCAATTGGATGATTTCGGGTTCGATTCCTGGGAGGTGCCTCATTTTTCATTTGCTTGTTCTCTCTACCCATCTTGTGCGGACGCTCTTCTACACAAGCGTCGTTCTTTACATTACACACACACACACACACACACACACACACACACACACAGGGTGGCGCAAAAGTCGCGCATCATAGGAATTTTCCGTGTTGACTATAATATGATATATTATATTTTTTCTTTTAGGTAGGGGGTGGCTGCGAAATTAACAATAGACGAGAGGGTGAGCTTGGTTTTAATGTATGGAATACCAGGTACTACAAATCGATCAATTACTACAGAATTTAGATTCTACAAATTGATGACTTGGTACAGAATTTAAATTCTCTACCGATTTATCGATTTGTAGTACCTGGTATTCCATACATTAAAACCAAGCTCACCCACTCTTCTATTGTTAATTTCGCAGCCATCCCCTACCTAAAAGAAAAAAATAATATATTATAGTCAACACTGAAAATCTTATGATGCGCGATTTTTGCGCCAACTTGTGTGTGTGTGTGTGTGTGTCTCTCTCTCTCTCTCTCTCTCTCTCTCTCTCCATATATATATATATATATATTATATATGTGGGCTAGGTCTCAAACAAAGCTATTCACCAGTATTATTGATATCTCATCCCACCACTTTGATTAAAAAATCATCGGTCAAGTTTATGATATATTTTTAATTCAAGTACATTCCTATATTATATTATGAAAGTGTTAACAAAAAATAATAGCTAACAGCAGTAAAAATGAACTCATTAAAACCAAAATTAGGAGAATTGGGTCCTAGAATGATGGATATTTATACGGGATGCCGAAAATTCATTAAAAACCCAAATTATCTCCCTTTTCAACCATTCATTAGCATGACGGATACTGTAACATATGATATAGCCCAATTCTTGAATACTGTAATACGACCATACTTGGATGAGAAATATATCATCGTAAAGTCGACAGATGAATTCTTAATCAAAATACAAAATCTTAAGATAAATAATCAAGTGTATATGGCCGTTGAAAGTCTATTTACTAAAAAATCCAGTTAATGGAAATATTGAAATTATCCTAAAATAACATCTGTAAAAATGAAAATATTCCCCAACCAACAACCAACCAAATGGCGATAGTTCAGCAGTTATTAATTATCTGCACCACTGATACACCTTTTACATTTAATGACAAAGCTTATGTACAGACGGATGGAGTCCCATGGGTTCAACCTCAGAACCAACTTTCTCTGTAATACTGTAATACGTGAAAAACCACAATTTTAACTCCACTTTATTATACAGGATGGCCCAAAAGTCTGTTGCCCCGACGCATTCTAAACTTTTTTTTCCGGGGCAACAGACTTTTGGTCCACCCTGTATATATATATATATATATATATATACGATATATTGACGATATATTCGTTCTTTTTAAAAGAAGAGATTGGGAACTTTTTTATTCATTGAAAAATTGGAAAATATCAATAAGCTACATTTCACTTTTAGAAAGGGCAACAAATAATGAACTTTGATTTTTAGATGTAGCATTTCAGTTATGGAAGATGGATCAATATAAAAGTGTATCGCTTTAAAGTCAACAGACAAAAAGGTGTTTACACAAGCTATGTCTCATACATTCCATCTAACTATGAAACATTAATTATTATCAAGACTTTATAATACATAGACCATTGAGAATAACATCTGACTGGAAACTATTAAAACATAGACGTAGGAAGAATAACCAAAAAAATTAATAAATAACGTCTATCCCCAGTACATGATAGATAGAGGAACCAATCAATAAAAGTTTAGATTAATTAATACTCAAACAAAGCTAATAGACAAAATGAACGTATAAAAATTTATTATAAATTTTAACTTTTAGACGCAGTGAAATTTGAAGACTCAAAATTTAAACTATAATTAAAAAACCATATTCAAATTTTAAAAAATAAATATATAAAAATTAGAAGCCACAAGTGAGTAACGTCGTATACCAATTTAACCATTCCGAAGAAGGGTGTAACCCCTCTTACACTGGCTATACGACGAATACCTTCGTTTAAAAATACAACAACGCAAATACAAATCAAACAAAATATACAAACGCATAAACTGAATATGGAAAATTACCAACCAATTAAAATCGTAATTAATTTCAAAATTCTACAACGAATTGAACGATTCTACGAGCTACAAAGAGCCGAGAATCACTTTTAATTAGAAATTTAAACCAGAAATTAATATTAAATAAAATGAAACAGCTTCCATTAAAATATCAACTCAATAACCAAAATCATGCAAGAAGATGTTTGTAATTTGAAATTACATGTTCTTAAGTAAATGTAATCAGCTTCACAAATTTATTTCTTTTATTTTGCTGTATTTCAATAAGTCATTTTTAATTAAACTTTTAAAAATGTTCTCGAAAGTGTCTGAAGGGTACGGATGAAACTTTGGAATAAAAATCAACGAATGAGTAACTTTGTTTTATTCCAGAATAGCTCTTAAGAAAATTCGTTTCGGGCAACAAATATTTTTTGTACTTTAAAAGCGAAGGTTTTCAAAAAATTAACATTAGAACAATATCGTTCATTCACTTGTAAACAATGAAAATTATGATGGAATATAACTAGATTTTGCCAAACCATTCTCCCAGTGTGATCGTGAAATAATAGCACATACAGGGTTCATACACTGGTCCAAAAATAAAGTTTCCTGATAATCCCCTGATATTTCGTATCTGATCCCCTGATATAAATAGATATAAAAATTATATAAACATTGTACAAAAGGTGTAAAACAAAATTCACATTTCATATAACACAATTAAAACCTAATTTTTATTGTAACTTCTCTTAAAAAATGTATGCAAAAATCCCATGGCAGGCTGAAAACATTAATAATAGTTCGCAAAATGCGTGTTTCATATAATTTACAACTAGTTCTTGTTTTCGTTAAATTATTTTATATTAACGTTTTAAATTAATTTATAGTTAAATTATTTATAAAATATTTTTACAAATAATTAAGTCCTAAATATTTCATAAATATTTTATATTCCCCTGATATTCTCAAAAAATCCAAAAAATCCTGATATTTTTACAGGTGCTTATGAACCCTGACATACTGTAAAATTAAAAATTCGGATATAGCGAGCAAAGGGTGGGAAAAATAGATCTAAAACTTTCTTAAAAAGCGTCAGCAAGTTGTTACAGTCCAAGAAATATTATCATCAGAATCGGAGGTAAGTTGATCTGTACCACAAAGAACAGTATAAGCTCCATTCCCATTCATAATCATGTTAGCCGATTTAGAGAGTGGACTAACCACTAATAGTACAGTAATATCTTTCGTTGATGATACAAAAATTAGCAAAAAAAGTAATTAGAAACCCGAATGATATAGAATTTCTATACAAATGGATACGAGCAAAATATACGGTGGTCAGAAAACGACAACATGAAATTTAACACCGAAAATTTTCAGCTCTTAAGATACGGAAGAAATGAGGGAACAAAATCTATGATCTACTCTGCCCCCAAATGGACACGAAATTCAAAGCAAATCAAGAACGAAAGACATAAATTATAATGACCACCGGTGCGAAATTTGAGACACAAAACAAGATGGCGATAAACAAAACAAAAACAAAAACTGAATAGATACTTATTATTTTTAAATGAGACTATAATGATTCCTTTGCTTGAGAATATTATCATATCAAAATTGGAATATTGCTTAGTCTTAACGTCTTCATATTAAGAAAGGGAAATTCTTCAGTTAGAAGAAAGTCAAATAAACTTCACATCCAAAAGCAATGGATGTTTAAAAGAGTTGAATTGCTGGTAAAAATTGGTAAATTAAATCTATATAGAAAACAAAGCCTTCCAGCAACCTTCTATATATAGAAATATTATCTTCTGTTATCTCAAATCACTCAAAAAAAAAAAGCTTTTGAAGACCATTACTTCTATCTGAAGAAGTTATGCATCATTAAAAGAAGTTATTGTATCATTTGACGAGAAGCTTTGATACCCAAAAGAACGAAAAATTTCCCCAATAGAATGCACCCTCAAAAAGAAGTTATATATTCTAAATGTAGAATGTTTTATTTTGAGTATATATTCGTTGGAACGAAGAGAAAAGTATACCATAATTTACACATGGAAAGTAATAAAGAAACGTGTTCCCATTCTCAAACGGGACCACCCTGTAACCATTCAAACAACACTAAAAATTAGAAAAGGCAGAAAGTGCAGTATTCCCAAATTAACGGTTAAACAAGGCGTACCTTCAACACTGAAGGAAAATAACTTTATCTCGGGAGACCAAGAGTATTTAACCAGTTACAATAGGAAATAAGAAACACAACTGGTGTTCATTCGGACGCCCTCGAAAGAAACTAGACACCTTAATTAAAACAACCCTAAATAAGATGGGATGCTTGGCTATGTGAAATGGAGACCTCAAGAAAGTAATTCTATCCTTTCCACACCCTAGCCAAATCCAGCAGTAGGACCTCAAACCTGACCTCCGCTAAATGAGGGATATATATATACCGGGTGTCCGAGAATTATCTGTACAATTTTTGGCTGTTATTAAAAGTCAACCATGAAGTGTAGAAATTCCAGTGTTGTCCCATTTTATAGAGAAACTCATTAAGTTTTTTCTGATAACAAGTTTTGACAAGTTTTGAGGAGGGAGAACGAACAAATGAAAATGAGGTAACCACCCGGGAATCGAACCCGGGATCTTCCGATTGCCGGTCAAATATGCTAACCACTACACCATGGGCCTCGATTAATCATAAGTCGTAATTCTCCTACATACGAGCAGAAACCAATGCCCTGAGGGGGCACCTCCCGCATGCCGCACATATATACATTTTAACTGCAAACAACACACAGTATATTTAATGTAAAGAACGACGCTTGTATAGAAGATCGTTCCGCACAAGATGAGGAGGAGAACGAACAAATGAAAAATGAGGTAACCACCCATGGTGTAGTGGTTAGCATATCTGACCGGCAATCGGAAGATCCCGGTTCGATTCCCGGGTGGTTACCTCATTTTTCATTTGTTCGTTCCCCTCCTCATCTTGTGCGGAACGTTCTTCTATACAAGCGTCGTAGTTCTTTACATTATAATATATATATATATATAATATATTATATATTATATATATATAATATATATATATATATATATAATTCCATTCTAATCCATTCGATGTGAATTTTACTGCTGAACCATAAAAAATAAATGTAAACAAAAGCGACTTATTTTTCAATTAGTTAGTAAGAATACCAAAAACACTTTGATAAAATAGAATCCCCAAAGTCTTCGTCGACGTGTTCGAAACACGTTTTTGGGTTTTCTCTATTTGATCTAATAATGTTTTCTGACATTTAATTTTCGAGTCCTCGTACATACTTGAACTCTCTTTTCATTTGGAACTTTTCTTTCTCCCAGTGTCATTAGTCGGGTGAAAAAAAATGTAATGATGAGGGTGTTTAACCTCCTTCGCAGCGAAACAGGTAAGATCATATGACGTATGGGACCTACACTCCTACAGCTAGCTTTACGTGGGATCTGAATCACTGGTCGCTATATAGTTTAGATGCAGTGGACGGTCTCCCATTTACAGTATGTTATAATTTCTCCGTATGTTAAACATTTAAAAACAGTATGAACGATTTGGAATTTTGTATGGAATATCTGATAAAATAAGCTTTATATATAGGTCTACATTATATATACACGAGTGTGTATATAATGTGTATATATAGACACGACCTAAAAGCAAACTTGATATACAATTAACGGAAGAGAATAAATGTATACCAGCCATATATATATATATATATATATATATATATATATATATATACCATCTGTATTCGGTGGTGGTGGTGGTTAGCGTCGCTGACTACGAATCCATCGGCCCCAGGTTCGAGACCTGGTGACGGCAGCCCGCGCGCAGCAAAACCCAGCTGTTCATCCTTCCACACAATAAAGAAAGTGGTTGGTAGAGAAATGCGTACCTTGGGTGGCCTAGTGGTTAAGACGCTGGGCTGCTGATGGGGCGTGGTTCGGATTCCACGTTAAACTGTAGGTCTAAGGTGGAGTAAAAAACTTGACCTTCGTCAGAATGAACAATTCGTGCGGAAGCTAACCAAAGGTGTGCGTGTGTGTGTATAATATATATATTATATGCAATCCCAAACCTACAAAAAGATCCTATAAATTTTTTTTATTCATATTAAGTTCAAAACAGTCCACTCTAAAAGCGGTCTCGCATGACGTAATTTAGGATGAGAATTAATTAAAAATAATATTTCATAAAATACTGCGAAAAAATATCAAACAGAACCGGAATTAATTGTTACTCGTCTATCAACAATTCTATCCAATAGTTAGATAGAATAAAAAAGAAAAAGAAAAATAGATTGCATTTGCGCTTTTGATTTCTCAATTTTATACACAAATTTAACACTCGGAGTAGTAATCAATACAATGAAAGAATTTATTAAAAAGAGTTAGCAAAAATTTGCACTATAAGTACATAGTAATCAATAGGGTATGGTAAAAGGCATATTGGAGTGATATACATAAACACAAATGCAGGGTGAGTGAAAAGTTCCTGTGCACCCGCAAGAAGTGTAGTGAACCTGTACCTGCAATGTGTTGGAAGTGGACAGGTGCACAGGGACTTTTCGCTCACCCTGTATTATAACACGTATAGTATAGTCAAATTTATAAGAGCCATAGATTATCTTTTGAACAACACTTATATTACAATAAATAACTAACTTCAAACGAGAGAAAGGAATTGCAATGGGGACCAACAGCAGTCCGTATATTTATATCTGTCGTAGAAGGAGTTCCTCTTTATGGAGGGGCGGTTGAAGCGTCGCCGCAGCGATAACCAAATATTTAACAGCAATGGGCGATATATAGCGATATGCGTACGACAAATATACCCAACTGCGAAGAATTTGAGAGACAACTTTACCCACAGCAATTAACATCAAAAAGAGGAAATAACAACAGAGACAATGGACGAATTACAAATAAAAACTAGTTACATTCAGTCTTTATAATAAAAATAACAATTACAAATTTAATATAATAACATCCCTTTCAAAGGATAGCTTAATTGTAAATAATTTCACGTACCAAGTTTTTTACTCACGAGTAGTCAGATATGCGAGGATATGCTGTAAATATGAAGATTTTAAAAAGAGTAAAATACATAATGAATATTCTACGTAATACACGATACGATCAAAATAAACTCAATTGCAAATTTAAAAAGTTAACGTGGGAAATGCCAAATATAGTAAACAATTCAACTCCATTAAAAACTACTGAATTTGTTAATAATTTAGATATATAAGTCATGCGTACATCGTACGAATGTATGTGTGTTGCAAATATATATATGTGTGTGTGTGGTGTGTGTGTGTGTGTGTGTGCACATATACACACACACTGTATGTGTGTGTGTGTATATATATATATATATATATATATATATATATATATATATATATATATATATATATATATATATATATATATATGTATATATATATGATACACACAGACCGTGCATGGAACAAGGAACTCTTCTAGGGAAATTAAATCCACTATAGTCAGAATAAGTAATGGTAAATGACAAATACTATAGTTTTTTTCTTTTTCGTGATGCTAGCCCGACGCGGGCAACGGGTCACTCGCAAAGAGGTCCCAAAAATATAGCTTCCCTCACCAGCTATCTGTATGTTTGTTGTGTGTGTGTGTGTGTGTGTGTGTGTGTGTGTGTGTGTGTAAGGAGAG
This sequence comes from Bathynomus jamesi, assembly GCA_023014485.1. Lineage (NCBI taxonomy): Eukaryota > Metazoa > Arthropoda > Malacostraca > Isopoda > Cirolanidae > Bathynomus > Bathynomus jamesi. Next base: position 151,866 of record JAJOZX010009349.1, read on the forward strand.
AGTATATAAAGAGATATATACAAAATAAATATGGGAACCATATAAGAGCATAAGCATAATATAAATAAGTTGATATTTTACGACAATGCAAACGTTTAGGATATAGGATTCTTTAGTCGGTATACTACAAAAGAAAATAACTTCAGACACTAAACACAATTAAGGAGTATGAAATGAGGGAACAATTAAAAATAGATAGACGAACAATGATATAAGACTGCACATATAAAATATAGTTTCAGGCATATAATGCTCCTCGGTGGTGTAGTACTTAGCGTCGCTGACTACGAATCCATCAGCCACAAAATCGAGACCCGGTGACGGCAAGCGAAGCTCAGCAGACCCCAGTCCATAACAGACTGTAGGTCTAAGGTGGAGTGACAAGTTTGACCTTAGTCAGAATGAACAATTCTGGCGGAAGTAAAACCAAGGTTAACAAAGATTATATAATGAGATACGGAAGAGTAAGGGTGAAGGGAAATACGAGCGTGGAAAATCACGAAATACAGTTACAGAAATACAGATAGATAATGGAACGATAAAAGGTTTTGGAAAATACTGTAGATCAGAGCTTTCCAAACTTTTCCCGTTGGCGACACACTAATTAATTTTTGTTATCAAATATCAAATATCAGATAATTTTTCAGTAGGTGGTTTATCTTGTAGCCGATTTTGTTGATACAAAAATCAAAATTTTCAAAATACAAAAAAATTGAAAATAATTAACTAAATTTGGCGACACACCTAGGAGGTATTGGCGACACACAGTTTGGAAAGCTCTGCTGTAGACAATAGACAAAATTAAAACAGTCGAAAGAAAATAACGATCAAACACTTGAAAACGAACTTGAGTGACGACAACAAAGGTATTCTATCTAGAATTAATAATAAAAAATAATAACTATTAATAATAATAATAATATAATAATAATAATGTTTATGATAGTGGCAGGAGAAACTCAATGATACAGTACGTTCGAAAAGTCTCTCCGCAGTGCTATGTTAAACGCGCAGGAAATTGAAAAACTACAATGTTTACATTGAACCATGATTTAGTGATTTTATTACATAACCTTTTGATTTTTTACAGCATGTGTTCAAAGTGTTTTCCACCATTTTGCAGGCACGGAGCAACTCGTCTACACTTGTTGTCAAACACTTTTTTTAAAGTGTTGGTTGACTGCGGAGAGACTTTTCGAACGCACTGTACTTGCAGGAACAATAAGGACGGAAAGATTAAACTGTATTAGAAGAGGTACACTGGTGAAATATTGAAATACAATATTTTCCGTTTTGAGTCTGCAGATATATATTATATATAATATATATAATATATATATATATATAATTAATATATATATATATATATATATTATTCTAAACAAAATACAGGTCTCAATACGGACGGTTTTGCGATTGCGGATACTTGTGGTTTTGGTCCAGTTTTGTGTAGAGCAAGCCTAAGGTAGTACGAGTGTGACTGTGATTCATACAGGTAAATTTGTGGTGCATTGGGGAGGAAACACAAACGTGCGGTGTATCTTGCTCCTGAAGAATCGTGCACCAGAACTGATAATAACTGGGGGTGTCTGCAATACTCATATGGATGTTTTTTGAACTAGATTAACACAGAGCATTGTTGCTTTTAGTGGTGATGAACCACGTACGAAAGCCTCGTCAGTACTTTGAGCCCCTATTTACTTGGCAAAGCTGCTGCGAGATGTTCGTACCCTGAAATGGGCGTATGGGCGGAACGGTGTTCTGTGTAAAAAGGTATTTAATTAACCTTTCATACTCCCACTTGAACTAAGAATGCATCGATGATTCAACATATACAGTAATATATATATATTATATATATATATATATATATATATATATATATATAATATATATATAGTCTTAGATGCTTAATAATGCATACTGAAACAAGTTTGTTGGTGTTGTATTTGTGGCATGGAAGATATTGTTACTTCTTCGACTAATTAACTTCAGAGGCTTCCCTCTGGCAGTAAACAGCAATGAACATAATTGATAAGTTGTTCAGGATGTTATGAACATTATACGGAGAGACGTGTGTCCTTGGATTTCGTACTATCGCACACTTACAGCATTTGCGTTGGAGGACGTTCACAGTTCGATATTTGAGTGTATGACAGTTGGAAACCTACTTTATTGCTTCAGTCCTTCGTGACCATTTGCCTTTAAATCTTCGAAATTAGGTGCGTGACGTTCGGTCTGTTTAGCACTTGGATGGGTGGACATCCTTTCCGTTTAGATGATGCAATGGTTCGATCAGTTCGACCACTGGTAGGACCACTGGTTCGGATCCCGCTTGATGCTGTAGGTCCCTTCCGTCACATGACCTTGGTCGTTACCTGTTTAATAAATAAATTTATGGCCTCTGTAAAGGCAAGACAATAAACAGAACTTCGTCAAACACTGCTAAAATTTCATCCGAGTTTGAATGGCCTTTTTATAGAGTCCGGGATGGCTCATTGCGCAAGGCAGTCTTGTGATACCTCGCAAAGAGGGCTCGAACTTCAATGGTTACTTTTTTGTTAATAATTTTTTATCAAATTTTTCATTCTACAAAATGCAGCCGTTCCAGTAGCAGGAATATATATATATATATATATATATATATATATATATATATATGGAGAGAGAGAGAGAGAGAGAGTCAGGAGTCAAAGGAAGCAGAGAAAATAGATCTTTTCCGTTCTATGGCCGCCATTGTTTATAAAAATTACTTTTTTAGTTAAAAAATTAATAAAATACAATGATATAACCCTTTGACTCCTGACTTTTGTGCCACCCTATATATATATATATATATATACACACATGCATGCATACATACATACATACATACATACATCATATATACATACATACATACATACATATATACATACATGTATACACACATACATACATACAAACACACATACATGTATGCATACATACATACATGTATACATATATACATACATACATACATAAACTAAAGCACTTGAAACCTAATGCAAGTAATAGACTGGTATTCGTCTGATAAATACTTTAACGTCATTGAGCCTAAAATCGATGACTCTCTAATTAATAATATTGTAATAGTACATTTTTTTTTTTTTTTTGATTCTCAAGGCAAGCCATAAATACGAAATTAAGCAATTGATGTCGCCTATTCTCTATGCGTTTCGGACCATGCAAATGTTGCTTTACTTAATATTATTATTATTATTATACTTCGTTATTCATATCAGTGAACTCTGTACGAGGAAGTAATATATTTCATCACGGAACTTCTCATTGGATCGAAAAACTTATCATGACGGCGATAAATGGAACTGTTGGAATTTATTGCTTTTCTTTCCTTCCGCCTTTTTTAGTTTCTAATTCTTGTACGTTTGTTTTAAAATGCGTCACATGATTAATCTCCTGAAAATTACTGTCTCTTTTCTCTCTCTCTCTCTCTCTCTCTCTCTCTCTCTCTCTCTTGCACACTATTTGAGGGTGTAGAAAATTTTCCCTGGCACCCGTTGCCATTGGTACCTCCTCGGTATGGGCCTCAAGGCCTTTTGAAGTACTTCTTTTCCTTGTAACTCCTTGTAATTCTCTCTCTCTCTCTCTCTCTCTCTCTCTCTCTCTCTCTCTCTCTCTCTCTCTCTCTCTCTCTTTCAAACACACCATTTATTATATATATATAATATTATATATATATATAGGAACAGCAAGACAAGTCCTTGAACGAACATTTTATTCTTAGCGAAACTTTCGGTGATGCTCTCACCATCTTCAGTGTTAACGTTAAGACTAAAATGTTTGTTCAATGGCTTGTCTTGCTGTTACTTATTAAACTTATTTATAAGGAACAGCATCTCGAAAGCTGTTCAACAATGTTATAAAAGACCGCTATACAATATATATATATATTAGTTGGTTGCATTTCCAAACTGTTCAAACTTAGAACACTTTCACATAATGACCATCATTCGTCGTTGCAATGTGTATTCGACACTCAAACACCATTAGAGAATTAGCAAAATGCTCTTGTGGAATGAATCCAATAACCTGTGATTCTTTGATGGAGTTCTGCCAGATATCTGGGTTTTCCATGATACACACACACACACACGCACACACACACACACACACACACACACACACACACACACAAACACACACACACACACACACACACACATCTTTTAACATAACTCCATAGATAAAAGTTCATCTTTCTATGATGATCTTATCGTTACTGGAACAAACTCTACTTAACGTTTTGCATACATTTCTTCTTCCCAACTAAGGCTATTGGAGTTGACGTGAAAAGTTTAATCCTTCAACCAGATGGAGCCACTTTCCAATATGTCGTTGGTGTTGGTAACTTTCTAAACACAACCTTTCCTCGGCGTTGGATAGGCGCCGTGGTGGACCGATAGCATGGCCACCTCAATCACCTGATTTGACCCCTTTGGATTTTCTTATCTATGGAAATATGTCGCTGGATCCATTCTAGAAGAGCATGTTGCTAACGTTCTAATGGGTTCGAGTGATGAATACACATTGTAGCGACAAACGACAATAATGGTTATCGTGTGAAAGTGTTCATAATAAATTTGAACAGTTTGGAAATGCAAACAACTACAAAATGTATATGAAATACATAGTAATTAATAAGAAAAATTACAAATTATTTTTGCACCATTATTTCTTGGACACCCTGTATATTTCAACAGTAAGATTTAATACGAGTATGATCTTAAGATACGTTAAAAGAAGGGTGTTTTTTATATATTTTATTTACATTATTTAATAACTATAAAGTTTATATTTAAATAAAATTAATTTTAAAGCACCATTTAAAAACACTAAAAAAACCAAGTCAGTGTTTTATTCTTTTGCAAAAAAAAACCCCGAAGAAAAACCACGTCACGTCAATATATATATATATATATATATATATATATATATATATATATATATATATATATATATATATCGTAAAGAACGACGCTTTGTATAGGAGAATTATCCGCGCAAGATGAGAGCGAAAGAACGAAACAAATGAAAAAATGAGGTACCCACCCGGGATCTTCCGATTGCCGATCAGATATGATAACCACTACACCACAGGCCTCACCCAAACAAATGTCGTAATTCCTCTACATACGCGCAGAAACCAATGCCCCAAAGGGGCACCTCCCGCATGCCGTAACATTATATACATTATAACTGCAAACACGCAGTATAATTAACGTAAAGAACGACGCTTTGTATAGGAGAATTTCCGCGCAAGATGAGAGCGAAAGAACGAAACAAATGAAAAAATGAGGTACCCACCCGGGAATCGAACCCGGGATCTTCCGATTGCCGGTCAGATATGATAACCACTACACCACAGGCCTCACCCAAACAAATGTCGTAATTCCTCATTTTTTAATTTATTTCGTTCTTTCGCTCTCATCTTGCGCGGATAATTCTCCTATACAAAGCGTCGTTCTTTACGTTAATTATACTGCGTGTTTGCAGTTATATGTATATATATATATATATATAATATATATATAATATATAATACTGTATACAGAAGGTTGACAAATGTAAATAAACAACATAATGATTGTCATCAAGAACAAATGGCAAAGCTCATCAATGGAATATCAGAACGTGCGTCACCTTTGCATAATGGAAAAAGGGAAAGCAACATAATTCTAAATATATTCATTCAATAAGTCTATTTTTTAGTGACTTTTATTGTCAGATCAAAAACTATGGAAAAACCGAATATGTCTATTACTTTTGTCATCCCTGTGTGTGTGTGTGTGTGTGTGTGTGTGTCTCTCTCTCTCTCTCTCTCTCTCTCTCTCTCTCTCTCTCTCTTTCGAAATACGCCATTGTTAATTTAGTGGAAAGTTGCTGACCGATATCAGATCGATACAATGACGAATCGTTTGGAGTTTTTGGACTAAAAATGAAGAAAAACAAAAAAAATGAAATGAAAAATGCGTTTAAGAGGTTTTCTCTACAGGTATTATTCGAATTCTTTTGATATTATTTCGAACGTTTCCTGACACCACTGTCAGGAGAATGGGGAAATTTATGTATTAGAAATGGCTCTCGTGGGAGAATTACAAAAGGGCTTTTGTATATACAATTTTTATTATACGTCCGTGCTTTGCAAGTGATATATATATATATATATATAATATATATATTATACACACAGACCGTGCATGGAACGAGGAACTCTTCTGGGAAAATTAAATCCACTATAGTCCGAATAAGTAATGGTAAATGATAAACACTATAGTTTTTTCTTTTCATGATGTTAGCCCGACGTGGACAACGGGTCACTCGCAAAGAGGCCCCAAAAATATAGCTTCCCTCACCAGCTATCTGCAAAGTAAATAGGATCCAGCTTTGGGACAAGATCTAGGGATTACAGTTACACCTAGCTTACTATATCCAGAACCTCAATATAAGCAAAAGACTCGTTGCATTCGCGTCGGATTGAATACATCAAAGAAAAAGGGACGCTCAATTTTGCCAGTTGAAGTTTAAGTTTAGGTGTTTGGCTAAAAATAGAGTAGTTACCCCTTTTTCTTTGATGTATTCAATCCGACACGAATGCAACGAGTCTTTTGCTTATATTGAGGTTCTGGATATAGTAGGCTAGGTGTAGCTGTAACCCCTAGATCCTGTCCCAAAGCTGGATCCTATCTACTTTGCAGATAGCTGGTGAGGGAAGCTATATTTTTGGGGCCTCTTTGCGAGTGACTCGTTTCCCACGTCAGACTAACGTCATGAAAAAGAAAAACTATAGTATTTGTCATTTACCATTACTTATTCGGACTATAGTGGATTTAATTTTCCCAGAAGAGTTCCTTGTTCCATGCATGGTCTGTGTATCACGAAAAAAACTTCAGGGGACCATTCTGAGTTCAATCTCATATATATATATATATATATATATATAATTATATATATATATATACTTCTTCTTTC